>JANHFT010002783.1:89498-133010 GCA_032467955.1 Pseudoxenodon macrops | reverse complement strand
AAATACCTACATACAGGCACCCGTGAAAACCTCAAAAAACAAATATATATATATATATATATATACACACACACACAGTATATAGTTTTTATTGACTGATATTTATGAAAATAGTTTCAGAAATTCCATAAAAAATATGGATTACAATATTTTATTTATTTATTTTATTGCAAGCATAATGGCTGGCATGAGTTTCTTTCCAGATATTTTGGAGGAGATGAATAAAAAATAATAGTAAATGTTTAAGCTGGGATGATGATTTTATCTGTGGTTAAATGCACAAATACTGTATATAGTTCTACATAAAATAATTAAATACGTTTGTATTAACATTTAAATTGTATACAAGCTAATATTTATATATATTGATGAAAAAACATAATATTGTTTTATTGAACACAGCTTGTGATAGCATGAAAGCTGACATAGTAGAAGATGACTAGGAAAAATGCTTATTTTACTATGACTGCATTCTCAACTGCTTATAACCATATACTAGGCAGGAAGATCTGTGAAATATGGCTCCTATTTGGCAAAATGCGGTTACTGTTGCCCATTGATGTTTGTTCATTATTTAAATTATTCATAGAGAAGATACTGCACCTGATTTGGTGAAATTCTTAATTTGTGAGGACTAGAGTGAAAAGCAATTTGGATTGCATATACAGTAAATTATATAGATTTATTGCCTAGATTTTTAGACAGTGGGCAATGACTTTTTTATTTCAAAAGATAATAATCTTTTTTACATAGATTAACTTTCATTCTCAAAATTATTCCAGGGTTAATCTTTTTCCCTCCTCATTTAGCAGATGCCTGATGATGACAAATCAGATATAAATAAGGAAGATGAAACAGAGTGCACCCCAATTCAAATAACTGCAGACAGAAGACGCAGCTTGTGGTATACAAGTCACTACACAACTGATGAGAGAAAAGTAAAGTCTAAAGGAATCAGTTAATCTAATTTGTACTCCCTTAGATCTTTTAGCAAGAACTGAGTGTGCAGATATTCACTTCTGCTCTGAAGACAATTGCTAAACTATCCTGGTAGATCTCCAAAAGGCTGGTTACAAAGTTTTATAATCATTTATTTTGTGATTATCAGCAGTAACTTTAACCATTCATTTAACCATCATTGAGTAATTACAGATAATCCTTGACTTATAACCATTTAACAATGGTTCAAAGCTACAACAGGCTGAGACAAAATTATTTATGACCTATCCTCCACATTCCTGCAGTCAAGTGAATGCTTGGCAAGCAGCTCATATTTACAATGGTTATAAGTTTTGCAGCCACTCGAACACAAATTGTAAAGTTTCCAGCCAGCTTCCAACAAAGAAAACCAATTGTGAAAGCCAGATTCACTTCCACAAATTACAATCATGTGATTTGCTTAATGAACAGGGTAATTCGCTTAATGACTGTAATAAAAATGGCCATAAAAATGAGTTCCAGGCAATGTGATGATTCACTTAATGACAGCTTTGCTTAGCAACTAAAATTCTGGTCCCAGTTGTGGTTGTAAATCAAGAATCACCTGTATGTTGCTGTTGTACACTTTTCGGAATAAAATTACACTCTATCTTATAAAGTTTGATGTAGATTTTCAGCATGCAGTCATTTTGAAACTAAGATCTATCATTCTTAAGATTTATTTTATTGTTATTACTACTATTGCATTCCATCACCTTCTGAACTAACAAATTATTCTTGCTTTGCTTTTGCAGCTTCTGTCAATGACTCAGGATGAACACAAGCCATCTGAAGTTAGTACATGGTTTCAAAATTGCAGTCAATTTGCACAATAAATTTGTTTCTGTTTCTGACAGCTTTTTTAATGTAGAGATTCAAGGATTTGGTTGAGTAGAAGGTGATCCAAATTATCTATCAGATAGTCAGCTTAGACATCTGATTTCCTGCTGTTGTCTCCTGCATCTAGGATTCCTTTCCAATCATACAACCAAGTCAAACTGTCACAGGAGGCTTCAGTGCCTCCTTTCGGTAGCAGTTTCTGCCTGCCCAGGACTAACAAAATCACATCTGTCCAGTCAGCAGTCACCTTGCTTTTCAATAACATTTCGAATACCAAAGAATATATATGTAGTCCTGATTTAGCGACTGCCTCATTTAGTGACTATTCACAGTTATGATGATGATGATGAAAAAGTAACTTTATTACCAATCTTCACTTTTGCAACTTTTGCAGGACTGCAAAGCAAAGGAAAGCTGAAGTAAAGTTTTACGCACAGTTGCAGTTTCACTTAGCAACTGCTTCATTTGACAATCAAGTTTCCAGTCCCAACTGTGGTCACTAAATAAGGACTACCTGTATAGCTTCTGCATAGACCACATAGACATTTCATTTGTCTCTAAGCATGCACAGTGAATGGACATGACTGGTAGGATCTGCTCTTTGTCTGAGTATTAAAATGGAGATCTATAAAACAGATCATGGTCAAGATAAAAGAGAATGTTTGTAGCTCAGGGTTGAAATGACGGTTCCTTGGTTTTCTTTGAGCTTCGTTGTTTTCTTGCAGACATTTCTTTGGCTGTTTACTGTTAGCTTCTTTGACAGTTCCTTGATTGGGGTATTGTTTACTTGAGCAACAATCAAGAAGTAAATGATGCCCCAACAAAACTTGCCAAACATGTTAACAGTAAACAGCCCGATTAAAGAACTATCAAGTCCACTCCCATCAATACTGGCAGGACAAGTCACTAGAATATAAACTGAGAGCAAACCCTACTTCCTATTAGCACGGATAACGTTACCTAGTTTGGGCAATGAAGTGTCTGCAAGAAAACCATCAAGCTCAGAGGACATCAAGAACCCCTCAGATCACTGCCATTTGGAGCCTTTCCTAAGAACATATATTTCCTAATTTGCATTGCATTGGGTCTGAGTTTTTTTGCTACATATTATCCAGTATTTATCAATTCAGAGTGTTAGGGCCTTTCATGATTAAACACTCATCTCCATACATTAAAAAAAACCTGATTGTCTTATTTTGCAATATTCTGCAAAATATTCTGCAAAATATTCTGCATAATTCTAATATAAAAGTAGTTTTACATAACCCACATTTTGTTTTATTATTTTATTTAATATTTTATACTTATTAAGATAATGTAATAATTGCAGCCTTATGAAAATGCAAACACAGCCCCTTTGGAATAGATTAAAATCTATATATATATTCCAGCATCCTGTTTCCTTAAAGTAGACAGATGTGTATGGAAAACTACAGGCAGGACATTATGGTAATAATGACCTGCATTTGGAACTATTGTGATTCTGGAAGTGATGCAGAAGGCCTAAAGAATGGCCTTGAAGGACAGTGCCATTACAGAGGCGATGATCAGATAAGTGTATCTTGTCCATTCCAAAAAACTACCTTGAGAAAATACTTTAGATTGATCCTCCCTAATTCACACAATGTAAAGCTGTTCTAATAAAAGTAACTTTGGACCTTTATGACATTGGTTTCTTAGTCTGGTCTAGTTTCTAAAGCTGATATGTATACTATAACTATTCTTTTATACCATGTAAGAAACACAGAAAAATATTTTATTGTTGTATACCAAATTGCTATTGACATTTTGGACAGTTCATGTGCAAAATTATTTGAAAATAGAGTTAATCAAATTAACTTGAATATACCTCTATATAAGTGTTCTTTAAGAAGCAATTGATTTGGGTATTAGATGATTGTATGTGTACCAATAAGCAAGCATTATTTAATCTTCTAAATGTGTAAGAGTTTCCCATTTTGTATTTAATCTGTATGCTTGAAAAAGAAAATGAAAGCAGCACTGAATTTATATCAAGAAAAGTCGTAGAAGTGATTGCTTTCACGTGTTGCCTGTTTTCAAAGGATTCCTCTGATCCTCATTCAACAGGTCTTGCTTGTGACACTGAATGGTACACCTGTTGATTATCAAAGCATACATCCTTTGCGCCCTATAGAAAATGGACCTGCCAAGACAGATCTGTACTCAAGACCACAATACAAGTGGGATCCCTCAGCTAACGATCTAGGTAGTCATCAAAATGTCAGAATAAATCGTTGTATGGTTTCATTGTTTAGATGTATAGTCATCTACTTTTTTCATTTAACCAAGGGAGGACAGGGTGCCATCTTATAAATCAAATATATCATCCATTTTGGCATCCTAATCCATACCTTCCTATGGTATCTGCAATTAACTTGGGGGCTGTTGGGGTGTGTATCTTTCTGGAGAAGTTAATATAATGATAATGTGTACTTTTCATCTTTAAGTGGATTGGCAGAATACTGCTAGCACAGCAAAAAAAAGTAGTGGACCTTTGTTTAATAGTGATCTAAATTTCCTAGAAGGTTAGATCCTTTGGCTTTCCTGGTGTTCAACAACCTTGCTTAGGCTATACAGATCTGATTATATATCCACAGCCCCCACGTCATCATTGTGCAAGATATTTGTGCATTCCTGTCTTATTATGTCATTTTGTTTATAGCTTTCAATTATCAGTTTCCCTAAATTAGTTTCTGAACCTATATCACATACACATTATTTGCAATTCATACACTTCCTTTTATTTCTCAGAAAAGAAAGAAGAAGAGGAAGGGGAAGGGGAGGAGGAGGAGGAAGAAGAAGAAAATTCAGAGGAAGAAATAAACTCCAAAGTTCATGCAATGGTCTCAGTTTTCCATTTTATCATGAAACAGAGTTATGTCTGTGCTTTGATCGCTATGATGGTAGGTTATATTACCTATTGGTTCTTGGTTCACCTTGAAATCAAGAGAATGCTGTGATCCAGGATACATTTTATGATTAGTGATGTTGTTTAAATTTGTTCTTTCTGATCTTTTATCACTGCAAGTCTGGTTGAATTAATGAAAGAGTGTCTTCACATTACATTCTGATCTTGAAGCTTGAAATTTTTAAAGCATAGAATATATTGGGATATATTGTATTTTATGTAGTTTACAATTGTTATTATACTCAGTTCCGCTTAGTACACAGGTAGTAAAGAATGCGTTTAAAAATTGCTTGATCCTGTTCTCTGCAGATTTTGGAGCATTATCTTGCTGATACAGGGGAGAGACAGACAGAGTCCTGATCTCATTTATATAGTTTCTTTCCATTGGATTGCAAAAAGTATGGCAACAGGATCATCATTTCCAAATCATCCACTATATTTTGCTTTGGTGAGAATAAAGATATAAAGTTGAAGAAGGATTCTGACCAATTGGAACAAATTCAGAAAATTGGCAATTTAGGACAATCAACTAAATTAATGAATCAGTATACTAAGTTCAGTCCTAAGAGACTGAAAGAAGTGAATTTAGGTAGCCATCACTGTGGATTCCACTGTACTGTTGCAATACCTGAAATGATGTCATCTAGATAAAGGTCAAAAACTGTTCTCTCTTGTTTCAGATTGCAGGCCAAGTTTCAGGAAGGGTGTTTCCTAAAACATGCTGATTGTAGATCATTCTTGGTAGTAAGAGTGGAGGAATCAATGGCCTACAAATGTGGTTGGCTTCCATTCACTGGAAGTAATGCCATAGAGAATAGGAGTCCATCTGTTTTGAAATCTTTAATTTATATTCCTGCAAAATTCTGATCTTATGACCTGAAGTGCCCTTTCCAATTCTGTGATTCTAAAGTTCAAATACATTGAATGTTGAACTGATGAGATTATACAGTATTCATTTCTTTTTGTTTTCTTCAAGGCCTGGAGTATTACTTACCACAGTTGGTTAACATTTATATTATTGATATGGTCTTGCATACTTTGGATGCTTCGTGATCGAAGGAAATATGCAATGATAAGTTCACCTTTTATGGTGGTTTATGGAAACTTATTATTAACATTTCAATATATATGGAGTTTTGAGATGAATGATAATGAACTTCCTCAGGTTTCTGGATTTCTAGAACGGAAAGCACCTCCTGAATTAGGATCAAAGGTAATAGTTGCACACAAACCTATATGGTCAGCACATATTTTATAAGATTCATGCATTTATATCAGTAGTGAATAACCTCTAGATTTTTCAAAAGTACAACATGATAACTGTGATTAGTATCTGAAAATATATACCTAAAATATTTTTTATATTTTATTTTATGTTTATTTTATTAACAAATGTCTTTTGGTGCTTAAGAAACAGCTTTAGGAACACAAGTTATTTGAGTCTATTAATTATTTTTTTCTGGATGAAAAAAACTTTCTTCATAGATTCCTAAAATAATTTATAGTTATTGTTGCTATTTCCCCTGCCTTGTACTAGGTAATTCTAGTATTTTTATTCTCTGCTGGACACTCCTTAATTAATAATTAAAGTTAAAATGAATAAAAATATATATTACAGATGACCCAGATATTCTGTTGGATATGCCTGATATGAATATCTATCAAAGGACTAAATGTTTTAGAATCTAACTATCAATTTTATCATTAATTAGGTATTTTATAAAATGTCCTATCTAACCTTTGGAGCTGTAATAAAAGATCATATTGTGAATAAAAAAGAAACAATCCTACACCTTAACAATATAGGAATGATTTCTGGATACTGTAAACAGGATAAATTATATTCTATATTTAAACACACTTTCCTTAATTAGACACAGGCTTATAAATTGAATATAATTCTGGACCACAATTCTAAGATTTTTGAAGCAGAAGTCAAGTAAAGCATTAAAATAGAAAATGAAGAAACAACGAGAAATCAAAGCTACCTCTATGAGTGTATCTCTTGGCAAAGAAAGAATTGCTTTATCCTTGAAGAAACCAGATGATTCTTTTAAGGAGTACTAGACAACCTATGACCCGTTGGGTCATTGTTTCATTTGCATCATCATTTCAGTCCTTTTCCCACCTGACAACAGCCAGTTTGGCCTTTGATTTGCAACTTCCTGGTCACTTTCCCACTGACTTTGCTTGTAGGAAGTTGTCAGAGGAGCATTGGAAATAACAGTTATGTGACTGCAGCTGACAATGGCAGTGTGGCAGCATGGTGACAATGAAGTAGCCACAGGTTTTCCAAAATTTAATCCCATGGGAGTAAGGGGTCCTGGATTTTGGACACATTATAATATCAGTTAGAACATTTGAAGTCCCTTTGTTCAAAAATTGTTGCCCATTTTGGCCAGTTGAAGGTTACAGACAGGCAGATATGAGAGTTTTAGTAATACTATAGATTTGCCACCATCACTGACAGTTGCTTAAATCTACAAGATCCTGAATATTAATTAAAAGGGAATGGATTGACTAACTAATCTGTGATTATTTATAAAGCCAATATTTCTATTCTGCAAAATTACTTTGGAAGAAATAGCCTGTTCACTCATCTTTATATAACTTATTTCTATCATTCATTTTCAAGGCATTTTGATGCTCTGCGCATAAAATCTCCACAAAATCCTATTTAAAATCCAGTGGGATTTTAAAATAAAAGCTTTAATAATATTTTTTAAAATATAAATATTACTTTCTCCACTCCTTTTTAACTACATGAAACCACTAGGTGAGATCATTTGCTATCAGGGGTTGAGGTATTAGTATGCTGATGATACACAACTTTATATCACCATCATGGTGATCCAAATGACACTTTTGCTGCCTTCTCGGAGTGCCTGGAGACTGTGGGGCCTGGATGGAGGACAACAGGCTTCAGGTGAACCCTGGAAATACCAAATGGCTTAAATGGAGCTTCCAGATCTGGGACTTCAACTAATTTAGTTCTGGATGAGATTGCACTACTCCAGATAGACCCTGTCTATGACTTGGAGGTTCTCAAAGAGCAGGTGGCAGTTGTGACTGGGAAAGCCTTTGCAGTTTTTTGCATATTGTGTGCCAGTTATGGCCTTTCCTGGATCGGGAGTCCCTGTGCTCACTCATTTCAGCCCTGGTGATCTGGACTACTGCAATCAGAGGCGCTATTCAGCAGATTCTGACCAGTTCTGGAGAACCGGTAGATCTCAACACTGGGATTAGCTCAGCCCACCCTCCACCCTCCCCAGCATAGGAGATGTTTACATGTTGTAAATCCTCTCAATCAAGGAACTATGGCTGGTGGGTTACAGGAGAAGGGCCCTCTCTCCTGTGGCTCCTGGCCTTTGGAAGGTCTTACTCCTACCCTTCTGACTTCCATAGGCCCTAAAGACTTGTGGCCCCAATGGGGAGAATCACACTAGAGGTGATTGAGGAATTAATAGGCAATCCCACCTCCCCCTCTGCATTCTGCTCCCTTCCTCCCCATCTTTGAACAATAATTCTATTGTTGATTGTAATTTCCATTCTTATTGTTTTAGAAATATTTAACGTGTATGGTTTTGATGCTTTGTAATGCTGTAAGCTGCCCAGAGTTGCTTTGTAACAAGAAGGACAACAAATACATTTGTTAAATAATACATAAATAAAATTGAGGAAAGAAAACCCAAAATGTCACATGTGTTAATATGAGTATTTAGCTAATCCTTGAATTTATAATTAGCTTAATTTATAATTTATTAATTTATAAATTAGGCTGCAAGCCAAAGCACAATAGGGGTAAGAAAAGCCTCTTTGGTTCTAATGATCAATTAGGCCTCTCCTTTGTGTATTACGTTTCCCAACTTTTGGCCTTTCAGATACATTAGCACCGTATATATTATCCATATATATTTGGAAAGCAACAAGTTATGTCATATACTGTGATATATATTCATGTATAGCTATGATGAAAAGCCAGGGATACTCCTTGAGGACATTAATAATGTTTCTACAGCATGACTTAATTCGGGGACAAGATTGATTGCTGATATATGGAAAAAGTTTGGCAATATCATTCAGTTTATCTTAAATGTGCTATCACCATACTGTGGATCATGGAAATTCAATAACTTAATTCAATAGTGTGTCTCCTCTTTGGTTTCAATTTCTGCTGACAGATACTTTTTGGACTTACTTTTTGGCTGCTGTTGAGACAACACCTCACTGAGCGGAAGTCTTTGCAATTAAATGAAACTATTTTGTCAGAGGTCAAAATTGGAGAGGAAGAGAGTGAAGAAAAAGGTGAATACACATTTCAAATCAATTTAGATTTGTGGTATTGATATCAATATATGTATATAAGTACTTATAAATCTAGTAGAGAAAAATTAAGAATTTACTAAATTAAGGATTAGTTTTACTCTGCTTCTGATTTTTTGCAATCAATTTAAGTTTTGTATTTAAAACTTAATTAAAACTTGCCATTAAAAAAGGTGGCATTAAAATTTGTATCCAGATTCTCAAGATGTGACCCGAAGAATCTATGCCTGTTTCCTTTCCTTATTTCATCTTTTCCTACTATATTGTGTATATATTTTTTTAATTAAGTATACCACATTGTTGACTAATGTGATATGTCTACGTTTTACCATAAGACAGTATTGTGTATCAGCCAATGTGACCAGCGCAGTAGAACTTTTTATCAATAATTATAACATTGTAAAATAATGTAATTAATGACATGTATTCTAATGTTACATTTTACATTTACAGATGACGAATCCCAAAAAGAAGAAGAAGAATCCTCCAAAGAGGAAGAGAAAGAGGAAGAAGTGGGGGAATTAGAGGAGAAGGAGGAAGAAGAGGAGGAGGAGGAGGAGGAGGAGGAGGAGGAGGAAGAGGAAGAAGATGTAATGAAAGTTCTAGGGAACATGGTGATGGCAATGTTTGTTAAGTACTGGATTTATGTCTGCGGTGGAATGTTCTTCTTTGTCAGCTTTGAAGGAAAAATTGTCATGTACAAAATCATCTATATGATGCTCTTCTTGTTTTGTGTAGTTCTTTATCAGGTAAGTAATAAAAACCCTAGTTTTAAAGAACATTGCCATTCTGTTTCTTTCTCTTTTTATTTTTTATTAAATATGCTGTTTTTACAAAGTACAAGGAGTCATTAAATTAAAAATGACTTGAACAACACAATTAATGAATCTTGTAAACATATTTAAAACCATAAAAAATAAAACAAGTGTGAGCCAAATAAAAATCAACGTAAATTTTTGACAGGGCAAGAGGAAGGGGAGAAAAGAAAGAGAAGACTGCTAACAACAATTAAGCTCAGCTTAATGCAGCTTGGCATTTAAATGTATCAAACAATCTTAGAATTTCTGAAATGGTGATCACTGAATTATGAAAAATGACTGCAAATGATGAACATTATATGAGACTTAATTTCTTATTTGCTAGGTCCACTATGAATGGTGGCGACGAATTCTGAAATACTTTTGGATGTCAGTTGTAGTTTACACTATGTTAGTGCTTGTTTTCATTTACACATATCAGTTTAAAGCATTCCCTGGCTTGTGGAAAAACATGACAAACATGAATGACGATCAGTAAGTATTATTTGTTACTCCATTTTTTAAAATGCAGTTTATTTGGATGATGAATTATGAAACACTAATATTACTCTAGATACCTGATGTTTTATGTGACCATACTTAGGAAATTCCTTTCTTTTGGAGAAATAAATATTAGCTTCTCTTTTGAAAATCAGTCCACATACATTATCCTATCTCTTCAACTTTTAAACAAAACTTTTATTTTTTTCATGTATCTTCAATTTTAACTCAATCCCTTCAGAAATCAAATATGAGACCATTGGGAGGCCAATCGTTGAATAAATTGTTTTCTTTTTCTTTCTTTCTTTCTTTCTTTCTTTCTTTCTTTCTTTTCTTTTCTTTTCTTTTCTTATTTATTTTATTTATTTCATTAAGCATGTATTAGATAACAGATATAAGTATAAACATGATTATGAATACAAGAAATGAATACAAATAAAAGGGATATTAGGACAGAAATGGTACGCTTATGCATGCCCCTTAAGGATCACTTAGAAATGGGGAGAGGTCAACAGTAGACAGTCTAAGTTTAAAGTTTTGGGGGGTTGGGGAAGAAATCACAGAGTCAGGTAGTGCATTCCAAGCATTGACATTTCTATTATTGAAGTCGTATTTTCTGCAATCAAGTTTGGAGTTTGATTGCAGAAAATCAGAACCATACGTTTGTATCTATTGTGTGCTCATGTATTGTTGTGGTTGAAGCTGAAGTATTTAGAATAGAACAGAACAGAACAGAACAGAACAGAATTCTTTATTGGCCAACTATGATTGGACACAAAAGGAATTTGTCTTTGGTGCATAAGCTCTCAGTGTACATAAAAAGACAAGATACATTTGTCAAGAATCATAGGTACAACACATAATGATAGTCATAGGGTACAAATAAGCAATCAGGAAACAATCAATATCAATATAAATCGTAAGGATACAAGGAACAGATTACAGTCCTGCAGTCATATATGGGAGGAGATGAGTGATAGGAACGATGAGAAGACTAATAGTAATAGTAATGCAGTCTTAATAAATAGTTTGACAGTGGTGAAGGAATTTAATTGTGCATGGTTTGTGTACCATATGCATAGTTTTCAAGTATCAAAGCTTCTGACTTAGCAAATATTTTTCTTAGTTTAAACACATGGCATGCTCTTCATGCTTTTATCAAAATAATAAAAGCAGCATTGTACACTTATGCCACAAGATGTACCCTTAAATTTCATGTCACAGTTAAATTCAAAACCAGAAAGGTTTGTGCCATAATAATTTGATACTGCTTTCAACATTCTTGCCATTAACTTTCCCTTCAGATGTTGCTGAATTCACACATTTTTTAAAAAAAAACACAAAAATCAGTATGAGTAATCCTTGGCTTATGTCCATTTGTTTAACAATGATTCCAGGTTATGACAGCACTAAAAAAAAGTGATCATCCTCAAAGTTACACACAAACCTTGCCCCACAGTTACATGATCACAATTTGGGCTCTTGACAACTGGCTTACATTCATGATGGTTGTGCTTCGTGCACACGTGCGCAGCAATCAAAAAATTCTTTGCATGTGCAAACCCACCCCTGATGCACAAGCTTATTTTTATGAGCTTGAAACAATAGGCAACTATATTTTTATTTTTCCTAAGACTTTTAATATGTTGTAGGTCTATGAATTTAATTCATCTGCTGTCTTTTCAACATTATTTCAGTTGTGTTCATTTGTTTCTGTTTTTTACATGTTACTTTGTATTATAATTCTGAATTCATTTTTTTCACATTGTAAGCACCAAGGTAAAATCTTGGTGCTGTACCAGGTCAATATTGGATGATGTTCTGCCATGGAATACAGCCAAATTTAGATTTTTAGGTTAAGAAATAGATAAAGAAAATTCACAACTATTTCTAGAAGCCTTTCTTGTAAGTCTTTTCTGGATCTATCTCTGGATCCCATCAGGATAACCATTACTATGTTGTTGTTGTTTTTTATAATTTTAAAAACTGCTTACTGTTTGTAAAAGTAAAAAAGTTTTAACTTTTCCTTGTGCTTTTTGACAAGTCTAAAAGATTGTGAAAGTTATTTATGAGTTATGAAATATAGCTATATCTTGAATTATTTTATGTTTCAGGCTAAAGGATCTTGGCTTAGAACAGTATTCTACAGCAGAATTATTCACTCGCATCTTTATCCCAACCTCCTTTTTATTGGTATGCATATTGCATTTGCATTACTTCCATGACCGATTCCTCCAACTCACAGATTTAAAAGCCATAGTCAGCAAACAAGACAATGCCATTTACAGGTAAACAAAACAGAAAATTTTCCTTCCTTTTATTGACCCCAAGGTTTGAACTGTGCGGTTGCTTGGTTGGTTAAATTTTCTCTATCACTTTATAATCAAGTAACTCTGGATTTTGAAGAAGAAAGAGTATAATTAGAGAAAGATGGCCTGTTCTCTGTGACTGAATAATAAATACCATTTAGAAAACTCATGATCTACAAACCTTCGCTGCAACCACAAAAATGCTATTTTGGTCTGAATTTTTTATATGTGGTTTTCCCAGCACCAGACAGAATTTAATGAGATGTATTCCCTACCAAATATATTCAGGGGTGCTGCATCACTTATAATTTGAGAAGGAACTGTAGGAACTCGGTTGTATGTATTGACCATTAAAATTATTTTAACATAGAATCAAAAGAGTTGGGGGGGAGTGTCTTCTAGTTATCTTATATCATCCTGGTCAAATGTTTGTTCAATCTATTTTTGAAAACCTTCAATGATTTAACATTTTATTATTTTAGTTAAATATTTTATCTTAACAAGTTTTACAGAAATAAAATTAAAAATGCAAACGCAAGAGACAAAGAAATGCAGCTTCTTCCCTACAGTCAAAATAGATCATGTTGATGCTTATTATGGTCCTCTTACACAGAGGAGAAAATGTCATAAGACTCAAATCTGGAAACTTTTGTGAAACTAAACTATCAGGGATAATGATATTATATAACAAAAGAGTCACTGCTGTATTCTTAAATGATTCTATGTAGGAATGTTCTTTAAGGACACAAGCTGACTTAGAAAATTAAAAAAATAGCTGCTTTCATAGAAGTGAAATAAAGGGAGAATAATATATTGTTCAGATTTGTACCCCAAAAGAATTCAGAATAACTGCATCAAAACATAACAAAGAATTGATGAGACTATATGCCTTCCCATACACAAAAATGATATAATTTATAAGAGACCACTATGTTTTGGGAATTAAAAGCACAAACAAAAATCTATATGAAAAATTAGCAAATATGGATCAATTAAATTATTTGCATCTCCAGTCTCCTATACAGGTGTCTACAAGTAGATTGTAAGTGACAATACACCATAATATAAACTCTATCCCTTAAATACTTGGAAATGACATTGTGATGCAAAAATATATATATATACCTCTCAGCATGACATCATGATGAATATATAATGTTGGTGTCAGTATAGTTAGGAAGAGACAGGTGGTATGGTGTGTGTTCATTTATTTTCCTTTTCTTCACAAATGGTACAGGAAATTATTTGAATTTTTAAACATTCAAATGTGAAAAAAATCAAAATTGATCACCCAAGAAAATAGCTTTGAGTACTTAACTTTTCAAATGAGTAATCACTATCTGTTTTGCAACTATATTTGTTGAACTGAATTGAGGAAGGTCTCTCTTCTGATAAGCTTGTCATCTTTAGTGGACAAACAACAGAAAGTATAAGTGACTTCTCTCTCTGTGGGGAATATCTGTATTCTGTAACTATTGTTAAACAGATATAGATGAGATATAGATATATAAATGTATATATTTATAGCTTCTTTGGTATATCTTGGGCAACTTAAGGTGGCAACCATACCTAATACTCTTTTATCCTCCTATTTCCCCATAACAACAAACCTCTGAAATGAGTTGGGCTGATAGAGTATTACCGGCCTAAAGTCACCCAGCTCGCTTCCATGCCTAAAGTAGGACTAGAACTCACAATTTCCTGGTTTCTAACCCAACACTTTAACCACCACACCACACTGGCTCTCATATATGTATAGTTGTGTATGTGCATATATTATTTCATTTTATTTACTAACCTCCACATTTAATAAGTCATATAAGAGAGATACCAAATGGAACAATTCATCTACTTTCCTCCTCCTAATTCCTGGCAATGTATACGAAGTCATGGGCAAATAAATGTTTACATGTTCTTCTTTCTGCAGGGTTTGTGATGTTTTTTCAATATGCTTACTATATCTTTGCAGTTTTTTTCCTTGTGCTTCCTAAGAAAAATAACTATCCTTAATCCTATTTAACAGTATTCTTCTTTTCTCTTTCTCTAATTTTTCTGCTGCCACCTTATGCATTCTCACACTTTCATCTGTTACCAAAGTCATGCCAAAGTCAATGGTCGTGTTTATCTTATAATAAATAGGTGGGTATTTTAATTGTTCCTTTTTTTTTTACCTAAAAATGTAGTGTTTATTTAGTTGTACATTCAATCTTTAAAATAAAAACAATAAGGCTATTCATGATACTCAGAGTACATAATGCTACTCAAATAACACAACTTCCCAGTAGTACATTTTTCTTCTTAAAGCAGTACAATCCTAATAGTCTATTTTTAGAAGCTAAGAATATTGGTTCATTTTAAAGCTGAGCAGAATTCAGTAAATGTTCAGCCCTTTTAAATTAATTAGGCATAAAGGTTTCCTCTGGAAACATGCTGGTACCAATATACTATCATGCATGTACATACATTTGTGTATGTAAATTAGGTTTTAATATTTAAATCAACTACATTCTAAGTGTTTGGAGTTCAGGTATTTGGGCTTCAGTGTATATTTATGATGTTCCCCTTGCTTTAATTGAAGCTCTTTTAAAAAAAAAAACTTGCAATTGATGCATTCAATTTTATTTTCTGCTAAATGTTAAACCATTCTTTTATCAAGTAAAGATGAAAGCTATATTATGAATGCCTTATTATATACCATACTACATAACCACAGTGTAACTTTAATGGTAGATTATACAAGTATCTAAAGGTTAGTAAGTAGAAAAAAGTTGAAGTGTATAATCCCATGTATTCTAAAAAGCTACAATTGAGAGCATCTAGAAGGTAACACAAAAATGTACCCAGGAATAACTGAGGTAAGAAAATGGCTGAGCCTAATGCCATTGATCAGTTATTGGGTTCTTGGTATTCTCTGAGTTTGGTTATTTTCCTGCAGATGTTTTGTTATCAGGCTAGATAGCATTATTGGTGCATACAAGAGTCAAGGTTGGTGTCTTGTCCTACCAAGGAAATTACTGACATTCTAGCCCAGGGGTGTCAAACTTAAAGCTTAAATTGGCCTGCAGGGCCAGCCTGGAAATAGAAAAGGACTGGCCCACAGTGTCTCTGGCACCCAAAATGGGGCATGAAGGTGCCACATGTGCCCCCTCCCAGTTTTGGTCAGCAGGGTGTTGCAGGAGGCATCCGCCCCATCTCCCCCCCTCCTGGCCGGGCCATAGAGAACTACAATGCTAGTCTAACCCTCAAATAAATCCAGTTTAACACCCTTGTTCTAGACCAAGCTAAATCCAAACCTCTTAGGAAAATTCTGGATATTGGGTATTCACACAAATCAGTCATCCACGGACACATAAAAATAAATCTAACATCATTTAAAAGATACAACCAAAAGTCAAGGAACAAAACAAATAGTCCATAGCATATCCTCCCTGGCCAGCAACTCCCAAATAGGCAGAAAACAGCACCAGATAATGACGAAGGAAGAAAAAATATGCTAATTAAGCAACCATCAAGGAAGAAACCGCACGTCAATCGAGACTGACAAGGCAAGCCAACATATATAAATAGCCAGTAAGCTCCACTCCCCCATGCACTTTCAATCTTGCTTAACCTGGTAATGAAATGTCTATAGGAAAATAACTAAGCTTAGAGAATATTAAACACCTACAGTTCAATGTTGAGCTATCTATGTATTAATCTATCTATTCTCTATTATAAGCTATTATTGTAATACCATTCTGCTCTTTTTAAAGTCTTGATAGCTTCACTTTCCATCTGTTGCAGTGACAGTTCATCAGGGACTAGGCTCAATTGTTTATTCCTGAATAGACTTGATACTCTTCAGTGCCTCCCTGTAATTGAACATTTCTCTTTCTGTTTTTTGCTTCTGTATCACAATTTTCTATATCTGCATTCTGGGGGTTTCCGCACAGCATAATATTGATCATGGGTGGCTGGCTGCTGTAACTCTAAAGTTGGCAATGATGACTGCTTCTTATTAATGACTGTTCTGTTTGAGCCTTTACTGAAGCACTTTTATGGCTGGCTTATTATTATATCTGTTTATATTCAATGTGATTGAGGCTGTGCATCTTCGTAGTATAGAAAGAATGCATTACAATCTGGCTGGATTCTAGTGGAAAATATGGCTAAGAAATAGAGCAGTGCAAGAGGAATATTCATGGTCTGGTTCAGTTCTGATTAAATTAAATAGCATCTTGATGCATCTTGCTCATGTTAGATCCTTTTGGTTTTTCACACATACATTCTTTGCTCACTTATTGCATCATGCTAGGCACTGCTAGCCATTAAAAAAAACATATTTTTTCATTATTTTATATTCCAGGATTCAGGAATAGGTGATGGGCAATGTAATTTACATTGCTTATTGGTAGAACAGAAATATAAACCTAGAGGGGAAATGTTTGTAAAATGTTTGTTTTCATAAATTATTTTTATTCTTGTTCAAATGTTGCACATGTTATAGTCAAAATATAACTAACCTGGACTAACAAATTGACATTGACTTGACTTACAACCATTCATTTAGTGATAGTTTGAAGTTACAATAGCACTGAAAAAAGTGACATCACCATTTTTCACACTTACGACTGTTGCAGCATCCCCATGGTTACATGATCAAAATTCAGATGCTTAGCAACTGGCTCATATTTGCGACCTTCTGACAGGCAAAGTAAATGGGGAAGCCAGATTCACTTAACCATAAATTTGGTTTCCCCGTTTACTTTGCTTGTCAGTAAAGGCTCATTGTGTTTGTAAGTTGAGGACTCCCTGTAGAACAAAACTACAGTAAGTCAAACTTACCCTAGGAATGGAGAACACTTTTAGGAGGACTGATCTGTTAAGCATACCCCCTCTGAATGTTATCTTGGTTTATAAAAGTTGCCTCTTGGTCATCTGTAGTCTCCTTCTTTCCTCTTTTCTGTTTTTTGCTCTTTGAAGAATTTACTAATGTGCAAAATAAAACTTCTAAGATACTTTTTCTTATATAAGCTTTTGAAAAGACAAAGTGTGTTGCAGTTGCTGTTTTCTTCTTCACTTATGAACAGCAGGATTTTTTTTAATGTTCCCAAATTAAGGCAAAGTATTTCTTTGCAGTGTTTCCCACTTTATACTGAATATTCTTCACTTGTACTCTGATATTTAGTGTCTTGATTTATTTTTCAGAGTAATAAAAAACATCTTCCGGTTCGTGCATTTAGTGAATTATTTAGGCATATTCATAGATGTTTGCATTGTCAAGAACTTGAAAGTTTTTTTTTTTTAAAGTTCTATTTCTTCCTTTTGTCTACCATGACCCACCAGCATTAAAAAAAGAGAACTAGTAGATGAGTATGGGGGATCATGAAACAAATCCCCAAGCTGGATCTGTCCAATTATGAAAATTAACTTGGGCATGTCTAGTCCATTCTAAAGTAAAATTTGTGGGCTTCAGTAACTTCTATGTGAAAGGAAGTAATGCTCACCACCTACAGTAGTTTTTCACTACTGTGAAAAACTACTGTAGGTGGTGAGCAAGCTGTATAAATAGTCCTCCAGTTATCTATATATTGGTGGAGTCATCTGAATAGAAATAAGTTGGGCCTTAAAAATTAAAGTATTTTTATTTGTAACTATAAAATGCCTTTATCAATCTAAGAGAAAAATATTTATGTTTAAAGTTCACTTACTTCTCTGAGCCATAAAAGTGGATTAACATGTTTTGAAAACTATAATTCCATTGCAAATTTGGCACTATTCGTGCTTCAATAACTTTTCCTGTGTAATTTTTATAGATTACCAGTACATCATTTCAATCAATTGTTGTTGTCATATCAAATGATCACACAAATGATGTACATTGTACATACATTTAATCAATCACATCAGAAATTCATTGTTTCAATACTCCTAAATTAAGTTTCACTTACTAAATTAAGTTTTCCTATAGCAGCTCTCCAATTAGGAAGACATATTAAGACATTTTTATATTGACAAAAATGTATCTTCCTGTTCAATGCATGGTTTTAAAAATGAAAAATTGGCAAAGAAAACTATCTAACCTAGACAAACATATTATGTGACATAGAGTCTGGAGGTAGAAGTCAGGCAGATAGATGAAACCTTCGGCTCACAGATAAAGAGTTTGTTCTTACTCATAAAATGAGAACAGCCAAATTCTGAGATAGGCAAGAGAAGAAACAATTGGTTCGTAAAGGATTGATTGTTAACTGAGTTAAAACAGAAAACAGAAATTCTTTAAAGACATAATTCTGGCTTAACACCATCTCCTGTATTGTTTGTTCATTGTCTTTATACGGGAATACCATCAGCTGTGATGAGCAGATATGACCCTGAAAAAAGGATAGTGTTTTTTATTAAGTTTAAACATCAACCACTAGACAGACTGACTTTAAGACTTTTAGGATTTCAAGATTCGGGCTTTGGGAGGAGGATTGGTTGCTATCATTAGGCTCAGAGTACAAACTGATGTGAAATTCAGTGGTTAGTGCTAATGTTTGACTCATCCAAGTCAACATTGACAATATAGCTATGATTAAAAATGAGCATTGTAAACACTGATTAGAATTAATAATAACTGTAGTTATGTAAGACATATTGGATCAGTACCAAAGCCTTAGAACAGGGTGTCAAACTCAAGGCTCTTGGGCTGGATCGGCCCATGGGGTGGTAAGATTTGGCCCGTGGGGCTACTCTGGAAACAGTGAAAGACCGGCCTTCAGTGCCTCTGCCAGCCATTTTTTTCTGGCAGAGGGTTACAGGAGGCCGTTGAAGCCGAAAATGAAGCTTGGGAGCCCATTTTCACTGGCAGAGTCTTGGGCCTCCACAGGCGCCCCCGACATGAATGATGTTGAGCTGGCCATGCCCACGTTAGCCATGCCCACCCCGGCCACCCGAGGTCAAACACAACCCTGATGCGGCCCTCAATGAAATCAAGTTTGTCACCTCTGCCTTAGAATAATATTACTATATTTTGGCTTATATATATATATGAATGATACCTCTTAAAATAAGATATTTGCATCATATTTTATTCATCACTTTATGGCTATGATTCTTCATACATAGAAAGAAATAACAATGAAATCAGTTACCGTAATTTATTTCAGTATAATAGGATAATCAAAATATAACCTTCAAGGACCTTAACAGTATCAATAGTAGGGGCAAGGGGGGAGGGAAAGCTAATCAAGTTAGTGGCTGAGGATCCTTTGTAAAATTTTGTTCTGGTTCATAATTATTTGATTCTTGTTTTTTTATAACACTTTTAAATGACTACAACAGATGGCCCATTTTTAAACATCCATGTAGAGTACCCATTCCGTCTGGATATTCATTTAGATAATATTTTGAGCCAAGAGCCGTTGTTTGTTTGTTTGTTTATTTGCCAGCCAATAATTGATTGACTTTCAATATCTCCATTCCTATCAATTACACATAAGCTTCCAGGCTTTAGCACTGTTTTCATTGAAAACCGTTCTGAGAATTTGGGATAGCCAGCAATTTATCCCTGCATATCTATTAATATGTTATCCAATTATTTGCCTGAGTCTGCATGCGCTATAATGGCATATTTATTCCTTTGATGCAGTCCAGTCCTTTCAAGAATTTGTAGCACTTTTTTTCTACTAGACAATGTCTAGTAAGTCTTGTAATTGTAGACATGGAATGAAAACTTTAAGTCTAGGCAAACATATTTTATGTTAGACAGATTTATATTAGTGCTGAATCTGAAGTTTCACTCACCAGTGCCAATGTTTTACAAAAAGAAACTAATGCTGCATCCTGAGAGTTGCTTATCACAGATAAACAAAAGTGAAATGTTTTTCTGAGTTTCATATAGCCTTGCTACTGTACAATCTGTTTTGAAAGGAGACAAGGCAAATAATGTAACTGAATAAAATAATATCAAAATTCTAGAATACATATTTTAATGGCTTCAATTTTTTACATTGATATAAACAATGTACATTATATCTTGTACGCTTTTTACACTGAGCATAGCTACATAATTCTTGAAAGCATAACTGGAACAATATGGATAATTCATAGCATGTCATATATTAACCTCTTCCAAAAGTGTTCATAGAATTTTTGCTTTTCTGTGCTTATCCCCAATTGGGAAAATATGCCAATGAATCTAAAGAAGACTCAACCATATTTTTAGAAATATAATTATATATTTAGGATATGATTTATTTACATTGGGAGGATTCATACTTTCATATTCATACATAGAAAGAGTAATTCAAAATTCTGGAACTATACTTTTTGCTTTTGCAAATCCATTCTGTTAAGACTAAGACAATATGTTTTTGAAAGCTGCCACAGATGGGTAATGCTAATGAGTCGTATAGCATCATGTCTTATCTCTGATCTTCCTCTTCTCGTTTCCTTTTTTCTTTCTGTTTCAATTATTTGAGCAGCATCAAGAAAAAATTACCAATCCATCAAAATGAGTAAGTCCCCATGTGAAGTCATGAAATGCTTGCTATTACATGTCATTTCATGCTTCTACAACTTAAACTTTGACCATTTTTTCCCCTTTGTGGGGAAATGTCAAGTTTAGGTGACAATATCACTGATTACTGATATGAATATTAGCATCAAAATAACAAATGATTGCTACTGTGGTGCAATCCATGTGGCGTTTTCATTTTTTGAACAGTGTGTGGCTCATGTATTTATGCATTTCCAGTTTGTTTTAATTTACAAAATAACCAAATTTAGTGTTTTCATACTTAAAGCTGTTCAGTTTATTGACATGACCATTTCTGTACCAATAGACTGGTGCATCAAGATGAAAGCTTGCCTGATCTCACAATGATAAATTTGAATGCCAACATTGAACAGGAAGAGGAAAAGATGTTGCAAGATCAAGAAAAAATGTTGCAGGAAGAAAATATAGTGGAAAGAAGAAAAAGTGAAAATGAAGTAGATGATTATGAAAAAAAGGAAGAAGAATTGGATGAAGAAGGTGAAGGTGAAGATGAGGATGAAGATGAATCAGAGACAGAAGAAATATCAGGTAGAGTTGTGTATGGATGATCAATATATATATATACATACACACATAAAAATATAAAAAATATACTCAGTAACGAATTAATACAGGTAATGAAGTGCATATTGGATTGGGATTGTATGATGTTGGAGTGCAACAATGTGGTAAATGTTACAGAAATTATAAAATGCACTACAATTATATTAACAGTGACTCAATTAAAGAAGTGGCTTGTTTATTCGGGGTGTGTATGTGTGTGTGTATAAGGGGGAGGAAGATGTTGCATTGATTAGCTCTTTAGTTTGGGGAGAATAAATGTGTTTGATAATAGAAGTGGCCTGGTTTCAGTTGAATCATGATTCCATGTAATGCCAAACCAAAATAAAAAAGTTTATCTGTTTCTACTAGTCAAAGAATGCAACAATATTTATCACTATGGCAAAGATGTTCTGATACTGTACAATAATATTTTGTACTGTTAATGTTATTGTAGTAAATTCATTAGTAAATGTAGGTTATTTTATAAGTTCTATTTCATATACAAAATATAAGATAAATTTGTCCCAAAGGTGCTTTTCTTTTGGAAAAATTGACTTTCTTGTTTCTTTCCTTGAAAATGTTTCAGCAACTAGATGGCTGCAAAGTGTATTAATCCTTCCATTCCCCACCATTCAGTTAGAACTGAAGAAGCTTTTTGGATGAAAAATAAAATGTTTTCAAGAAAAAAACCAACAAAGTTCAATTGCCTTTTAGAATAGAACCTGTCGGACAACCATGACTTCAATGATTGAGAATCTCCATAGCCATAAGATAGATTTGTTTTATTAGCTTGAATTTTAGCTTTTTTAATTTTTAAACTTTTACTTTAAGATAAAATTGTGTTATTAATTGAATAAGCATAAAATAAAATTTAAAAATAAAAAAGCATAGTTGATCTAATACTTTTTTTTTACTTTAAGGAGAAATATGTCTGTGTGTGTATAAAACTTTTATATGCATATATAAAAAAGTGTATTTCCAGCTGAAAATAACAGTAGCTGTTTTTTCACAGCAGTGGAAAAGTGTTTCACTGCATCTTATTTATCATTTAGATTTAAAGAACAAATGGCATTTGGTAATTGACCGTCTAACTGTACTTTTCCTGAAGTTTCTGGAATGCTTTCATAAGCTTCAAGTTTTTGTATGGTGGCTATTGGAACTACACATAATCAAAATTGTGTCATCATATATTATATGGGTAACGGTAAAAGAGGCAAGTATATAGTAAATAGTCCGCTTTCTCTTGCAGTATCAGTATTACAGTAGAATACAAATTGCTTTATCTCCTTGAACATATGAATCTGAGGTTTTGCATGACCCATGTGGAATTGAATTTTCCTGCTAATTTCAAGCTGCCAGCATAAAGGAGTACCCTTAAAAAATATGTAACTGAAAATGAGCTCTGTTAGGCTTCTATAGGTTAACAATATATTTCTTTTGAGTTCAAATTTTAAAACAAATGCATTTTTTTATTATAATGTATGCATTTTTTTGTAAATTTGAATCCTTCCTGGCTATCAAATATATAAAGCATAATGCTTGTCTATAAAAGAGCTCTTGTAAATTATATCAGATCACAAAATGTATGCATTGTAAAATTTGTACTGTATATTTTGAAGATTTGGTTGCACATAGAAAAACAAAGTTTTGTTTTGTAGCTGCCCATTCATTGAATTGTTTTAGTGCACCCCACGTCTTTCTTTCCATTTGGTTGAGTTTAATTCTAAATGAAACCAAGGAAATTGATGTTTCCATGGTTGTTGTTTTTTCAGTAATAAAGAATTCTTCAATTTGTCATTTAAACTATATGCTATCTTTTCTGTTTTGTCTTTCTAGGTTTCTCTCATTAACTATGTGTTTGTGATTGCCTGGGCTTTTGCTTTACCATATTCTCAGTTCCGTCCATTGGCATCCGGTGTCTGCACAGTTTGGACTTGTGTGATTATTATCTGTAAAATGTTGTACCAGCTTGAATCTATTAATGTTGCATCGTTTTCTATCAATTGCTCAATGGTATATTTCATTTAGTTTTTTTTAATTAATTATTCATGCTTTATTTAAATATTTTATTTGGAGGGACTGATGAATTAGAGAGATGACAAAATGACTCAGAAATTATCCAAGCAGTTTCCCCCAAAATCAGAAAAATATTCTGGTAGTATACATCTTTTGTTTTTGTTTTTCCAACCCTGTTGAGATGTTAGTTATTTTATGGTGTTGTTTCTTTTTAAATAAGTAAATAGTGGCTTGGGTATTTTTTTTCTAGAAAGGGATCTATTTTTCTTTTTGGATCTGCCTTGCACCAGAATAAGGAAGAATTCTCTGCTGCTTGATCTCTTTCAGAAAAATACCTTAAAATAAGTCTATAAGTGTGGAATGTGTCCATGTCTTCAGTTTTCTCCCATAATTTTGCCTCATTAGGTCTTCATCCTGTCCTTCTTAGGTTGCTAAATTGTCTCTTTGAGCTGGATGTGAGGTTTGGGTTACTTTGTATGGGATAAAAATGACAAAGCTTGTACATTTTTATATTTTTTTCATGGCAAGGTTTTTCTTTATCTTTAGTCTTAATAATAGATCCCTAAATTTATAAAGCAGTTATAAAGTTAATGACAAACTGTTGAATTATTTAGCTATAGATGCAATACTAGCTTCATTATTATGCATACTGCCTGAATAAATCAGAACTAATGTTGTTTTTGTTATTTTAGCCTAATACTACTGAAGAGCAGGAAAACCTGAATGAATCACTTCTCTACAAAAAACCCATTGATCCAACTGAGTGGGTTGGATTAAGAAAGTCCTATCCATTGCTTGTGTACTTGAGGGTAATTATAATCTGTTCTCTATTCAGCATTTTCAGTTCTTACATTCTTCTAGTAGAGATGAAATGATAGCTCAGTATTATATAATCCTTAGAAGTAGAACTGTTCTCTTCAGAATCTTCCTCAAAGATTATGAAGGTATGGGATGAAAAAGGAAATTACAATAATGAAGTGTAATTCATTACAGCTCTGATAGCCTTGGTTCATGAAATGAAAATGTGGTGATCTATTTTAAGCATTTCCATTCATCCCTTAATTTTCAGTTCTTATAGCAAAATAACTGCTTTTTAAAATGTATTTGCACAGCTTGTTTGCAGAAATAATACACTTAGAAATAACTGTGATTTCGTTTTTTGTTAATAAACAGTATATCTAATAAACAGTAATTTAATTTAAATTGTAATACACTGATTTTTAGAATTAATTTATGTGAATAGTTTATGTGTCTTTCCAATTACTAATAAGATAATGTAATATATACATGATTCTTACAGGTTTTTTAACAAAAAACAAGAGCTGCAAACTGGTTCTACATCTTCGTTATATTTTGTTATTTCTGTATCAAAACTAAGCCAGAGATGAGTAGGCAATCATGGTTTCTTTCATGCAGATCTCACTACCTCATTCTGTAAACTTTAGCATAGCATTGAGTCACTCTAAGAGCTGCACAGCTTCCACCACAGGCTATTTACTTCTGCCTCATAACCTATCAGAACAAAGTTGGTTTGCCTGTCCGACTGTGATCTACTCCTCTATTTGTGGTTTTGGGTGTCTTACAGATATTCATATGCTGTAAAATAACCCATATATAACCACAAACGGGATTGGGCATTTTTAGAATAAATGTATTATTGATTAGTATTTTGTTCCTCCAGTAGTCAACTAGTAGCACAGGAAAACTAATCTCAGTTGCAGCGTTTCAGTTTTGTATAGAAAAGTCCTAAGATTGGAAAAATATTAATAAACGTTAATAAATGACCTAGATGAAGCAATTATATACATTTTAAACTCATCTTTATAATTAATATAAACACATAAGAAAATTGTTTAACTATTATTAGGTCAAAATGCACATTAAGAGAGTGGAAATATTTTAGTAGGAGTTTTGCTGTAAGTAGTAGAATCAAGGCTTTTCTTGGATCTGAAATATTTACACAGTTTCCTTCTCTTACAGAATAATTTGCTGATGCTGGCAATTCTGGCCTTTGAAGTTACAGTTTACCGACACCAAGAATACTACCGATGTCATAATAATCTCACTGCCCCAGAAACCAAAACTATTTTTCATGATATTACCAGATTACATTTGGATGATGGAATAGTCAATTGCCTTAAATATTTTGTAAACTATTTCTTCTACAAATTTGGTTTGGAGGTAAATTTATACCAGTATGGTTAAAGCAGTACTGATAGTCCTTAATTAGTGACTATAATTGGGACTGGCAACTCAGTCACCAAGTGAAAAATCTTGCCAAATAGGTTAAATGTATAATGAAACATACTTTCACCCACAATCAACTTAAAGAAAGACAATTTGAAATGTTTCAATGGATGCTAGTGTTCTTCCTAGGGAGAGAATTTCATAACTGAAGGAGAACAAAGAAAATCATATTTGAGGTTCTTGGATGACGTTTAGGATATTGTAATCTTCATTTTGCAAATGTGTTTATAATATATCAAGATATTTGTGCCAAATATTTTAACATTGTTTCCAATATCTCTTTACTTTTCAAATAGATGTTTTACTCAGTCACTATGGATAAGGTAGTCAGTATTAATAAGATGGCCTATAAGCAAAATAAAAAACAATCATTTCTTTCAAATTGATAAATAAAGTCCCATGAAGTTTCCAAAGATGAAGCTAATATTCTATTTATCATGGACCACTCCAGATAATATATACATTTTGTACCTTTGCCTTGTTATCACAGAGTTGTTTCCTCTTGTCCGTAAATGTAATTGGTCAACGGATGGATTTCTATGCAATGATCCATAGCTTTGCTTTAATTGTTGTTTTGTATCGGCGGAGAAGAAAAGCTATTGCAGAAATATGGCCAAAGTACTGCTGTTTTCTGTCATGCGTTATTACATTCCAGTACTTCATATGTATTGGTATCCCCCCTGCACCTTGTAAAGGTAAGCGTCCTTTTTTGCCTCAAACAGATCTTCCAATTTTTTACTTCAATCATTACTGTATGGTAATATCTGCTGAGAAGTAATTAAACAAGTCCTCTTAATGGCTTGTTGTAAACATTATTGCCTCTATCATTACAGATTACCCATGGAGAAATCCAAATGCCAACTTCAACTCTAATATCATCAAATGGTTATACTTTCCAGATTTTGTTGTTAAACCAAATCCAGTCTTTCTTGTGTGTAAGTAATTAAATTCCTAACCTTCAAACTCAACATCAATGAAAAGTTCTACTCTTAAAAAAACAGCAGTGCTTCCTATCTCACCATTGCAATAAAGAAGAAAAAATATAGCCACTTAATAACACCTATATGGAACCTGAATTAAAAAGTTAAGATTGGGGAAAGAATACACGTCCTTTTTATCAGGAATAGGCAAAGTGGTGTCCTCTAGAGCAGGGGTCTCCAACCTTGGCAACTTTAAGACTTGTGGACTTCAACCCCCAGAATCCCTCAGCCAGGAACTCTTTGAGTTGAAGTCCACAAGTCTTAAAGTTGCCAAGGTTGGAGAGTCTTGGTTTATAGGACACACTTAGTGTGCTTTAATCATGGTGCAGCTACTCCACGGTCCCTGGATGAGGTCCTTGTGCCCTTTCATCTAGCACTGACTCAGACCCACTGTTTTGGTCCTGAAGTCAGGGTTCCCCTTTGGAGGGAGAATGCCTGACGTGGCCTTCTCCAATTTCGGAGCTGGAATGCCTGAAGTGATTCTCTCATATTTCATGAGTGAGAGCAATGTGGAGCACTGAGGGTTAAGAGAAAAAAAAATTGGCACAGGTTGAGGTGTGACAATACACTTCCACTGGCAAGTTGGATAAATATAGTACAATCCAACATCATCTGGTGCACATTTGACTTCCAAGAAAGTAAGGGACATAATAAGGTCCGTTTCATTCACATCAAGGCTGGAAAAGAGCAGAAGTCCTAGTTTTGAAATAAGGACCATCTAGTAAAGATGGAGAACGGAAGCATAATTCCACCCCTTGAATATCTTCAGGGTCAGTGTTAGTCATCTTTCCAAGCTTTCAGTGCTAATGATATTCTGACCTCACAGAGAATAGGCTCCTTTTAATTAAGTGGGCCTCATCAGCAAATGAAAGCATAATGCTATATTCTTGACGTAGAATTTTATTTAGAGTGACCTGGAAATAAGTCCTATTAAAATCAGTAGGAAATTTTTCAGAGTAGGTATGTAGATGATTCTGTTGTTATTTGTGGCACTTCTTGCTTTTTTCACAGATTGTGTGTGTATGTCAGGGATGGGTTGTGAATAGTTTTGCTGCCGGTTCACTTAGGGTTGCTCTGCTTGTGCGTGCATGAAGCGCATGCATGAAGCGCATGTGCGCAACAATAAAAAACTAGCTTCTGCACATGCACAGAAGCAAAATCCAAGATGGCGGTGTCCATGGAGACACCAATGGAACAGGCTCCGTGATGTCACCATGGAGTTACTACCGGTTCTGTAGAACCGGATAGAACCGGTAGGAACCTATCTCTGGTGTGTGTGAACCTATTCTCCAAAGCACCTGAGGGCAGGACCAGAATGAATGCTGGAATGGATATAAACTTATGAAAAGAAGATCCAACCTAGAATTAAGGAGAAGTTTTCTGACAATTAACCAGTAGAATGACTTGAGTCCTGAAGTTGTGAGGGCTCCATCACTGGAGGTTTTTAAGAAGTGATTGGACAACCATTTTTCTGGAATGATACAGGGTCTCCTGCTTGGGCATGAGGCTTATTTATTTATCCCCCATCTTAACCCATTTATTAGCCACCCATCTTATCGTAGGGTAACTCTGGGCAGAGCAGACTCAGGGTACCTCTGGATTGGACTAGAAATCCTCCACGTTCCCTCCCAACTCCCTTCCAACCTTGCTATTCTGTATTTTGTATTCAGATAAAGTTGAATGGACTATTTCACAATTCATAACACTTACTTGTTGTAGTTAAGACCTTTAAGTCAGAGAAAAGAGCAGTGGCCTTATCTCCTATATCCAAAGGCAAACACGGGTAACAGTCTTCTTCCAAATTTCAATACACTAATAAATCATTTAGCCTCATGCTATGGAAGACGCTTGTGTCGATGGATAACTGCAGGTAGTGTCAAAGCAGTCAAGGTGACCATGGCAACTGTGTGACTGAAGTCATGTCCCTTTTTATATGTTTGGAACAGAATCAACTTTTCTAATATAGCCTCCCTGGACAATATAATCTCTTTGCTTTATGTGTATGAGACAAATTGGCGAGAATACCTCAACTTGTGTGAAGCAGGAACTGCAAGAATACAATTTTTTTTTGGGAAAAACCCTGCTTGCTTGTTTTTAATCACAGCAACACGTCTGTAAGAGTGAAGTAATTTAGTAAGCAGGTGCACTGGGATAAATATACTTACCCGGTTCAGCCATGGAGCGAGGTTCTAATAAAAAAGGGAAAAAAACCACATTACTTCATTATGTATTTATTTTAACACACATTGTGTTCTTTCAAAGTTTTGCACGAAAAACTCTATGTTTTGGGGGCAATTTGTGTCACTTAAGCTTCTTTAAATCCAGATAGATTGATCTTTAAACTGCTGGAGGAATACGGTTACTTTTGGTCCTGTTCCTAATTGCTGACTCATTATGAAGAGGAGAAGGAGGAAGAGGAGGAAAAGGAGGAGTCAGAATAAAAAAAATCCAGATCCAATCATCGTGGAGAACCAGGATCAGGTCCTATTGCTCCTGACTCTGTACAAAGACCTCACTCACAACCTAGACCAGGGGTCCGCAACTCATGGCTCTGGAGCCACTCGTGGCTCTGGAGCCACACGTGGCTCTTTCATCCCCCTGCTGCGGCTCCCTGTCACCTGTTGGCACCACAATTTTGAGAGGAGTTTCCGGTTGGGGGCAGGGGGTGGTGGAGAGCACAGTGCGCCAGGAAGAGACTCTATGGCAAAGAGCGGGTTTTCGAGTCGGCTCCACAATTGATAGGGCTTTCGGTTAGGACAGGTAGAGGAAAAAGGATGCTGTGCTAGGAGGAGACTCTATGGGGGAACCGGACTTCAGGTTGGCTCTAGAATTGAATGGGGGGCTTCCGGTTAGGACCTTTGTGGCTTTTTGAGTGTTTAAGGTTGCTGACCCCTGACCTAGACTCCAAGCCATCCACCCCATAAGAATGTTCTGGTCTTTCAAGAAGGTGGTTATGAGTAATAACATTGGTTTGTATGAATTTGTAGTGATTTAGAATTATGACATTTTGCATACTACAGTGCAGTATCCTACATAACAAGGCATTATATTCTACAATACACTGATGTGAATCGCTGATCGTTAACTATGAACTCCTGTTTCACTATCTTTACTATGATATGCCAGAATATACGTAAGGTAGTTACATCCACAATATTTTAATTTCATTTCTTTTTTTTCTATTGGTGAAACCCAAACTTGCTTCAAGATTATGATGGAGAAATGGAATTAATAATGGAACAAATATGATATTATATATGTTATGCAGTTGTAAAAGTATGAACATGTACTCTGACAGCAGGATTTGTAAGTTGTGTATGTGTGTGGCGTAAAGATTCAAAATTTAAAAACTATTGAAAAAAAAGATTTAAGGGCAGAGTTTAAACGTTGGTGGGCAAAATGGGAACAACCCAGAAAATTGCCAATTCACCAAAACGTTATTTGCTGTTCTGTACAGAATATTGTCCATGAAAGTCTATGCTGGACTGTGTATAGCTTTTGGAAAAGTGAACTGAGTTTCAAAAGTAAATTCTCTGTTGCATCCGTTTTTGTATGCAATGCAAGAGGTTGTAGTGTTCATATGGTACAACCAGATCTGAAGGTTTGAGCTGCTTCAAATCATTCTTCTCCCTGCTTTATCCCTTTGATCTGTAACATGGAGGCAATATTAACATGAGTGCCTCTGATGTGCTTTGAGATCAATAGCAATCCCAATGATTACAACTATTTCTATAGTGCACGAGATAATGCTACTTTAAAAATGCTGTTTTCACAGAATTTATTTGCAAACATTTGATTGTCAGTCACATGCAGAAAAAAAACACCACACCTCTTTAATGCTACAGTACAGGTAGTCCTTGACTTATAACCGTTCATTTAGCGGCCGTTCAAAGTTACAATGGCGACGTATGACCATTTTTCACAGTGATGACTTTTTCCAACATCCCCATTGATCACGTGATCAAAATTCAGAGGCTTGGCAACTGGTTCATATTTATGACCATAGCTGTCTCCTGGAGGGGTCATGCGATCATTTTTGTGACCTTCTGACAAGCAAAGTCAATGGGGAAGCCAGATTCACTTAACAACTAAGTTACTAACTTATCAACTGCAGTGATTCACTTAACTGAGGTAAGAATGGTCGTAAAACGGGGCATAATCCACTTAACAAATGTCTCACTTAATGACAGAAATTTTGGGTTTAATTGTGGTTGTAGGTCGAGGACTACTTGTATATAGCTAATTTATTTTTCTTTAAATTATTTATTTAATTCCCTCTACTTTGTTAAACAATATACCCTGACAGGTTCAATATTTTATTCATCTTAAATCATCCATCAATTTCATTTTTTAAAGTAGTTTTTAAACTGATTTTTGTAAACCTAGTAATTCTGAAATAAATTACAGATTTTCTTAGTCACTTTTTTCCTATCTCCTTCCTTCCTGTATACCTGTGCAGTCAAACAAGTGCCATTCATGCAAATGAGGGAAATATCAGCAGGCTAGAAGGAAGCACAAAGTATGCAAAAGGACATTTAAAAAAAAAAGAAAATAATTGGGAGGGAGAGATAAAATAATCTGATTTCTGTCCTAGCTTCTTATTTCACATGTCACAATGAAAAGATACTCCAACTTTCAAAGTTAACATAATTCCTTTTCCACAAATTGCAGACTGAAAAAGGCCCCAATTGGATAAGAATGGCTTCTACCAAATAATGTAGCTAGTCTTTAAGAGATTTAGAATACTCTTGAATGTAATCTAGATGTAATAACCTGGAGGACAGGCTAAAGCTGAGGAAATAACTCGCAACAATTATGTAATGTTATCTTATTACTTTCACTCCCAGCTGTACCTCACCTGAAGGCTGGAAGAGTGTACTAAGAAAAGAAATACTTTGTAGCAAAATTGCAATATATGCCATATTAATTATATTAACTCCAATGCTGGGGCTGAGACTAATTCATCACTCTTCAAAACATCTCCTGTTTAAATTACCTCTTCAAATACCCACCCAGGTCAAAAAATAGCATTCAGAGACTACATTAGCAAAATACATTATCACAAAAGTAAAGAAGTAGCTCAGGATTCAATTGTCAGGTTCTTGCTGTGCTCCAAAGTTGGCTTTCTTCTCCCATTCAATTTCCAGTTTGAGTAACATCATGACACTAAGAAATGCCATTGGCTGATCATGCAGACATGAAAAAATAAGCAGCACCAGGGCAAAGTTTTTTTCCCTTTTTTAATACAGGTGCACATATCAGTATTTTATATTCTTTCAAACAATATATAATCACAACAGTGATGTGATTAAACAAAACAAAAAACCTATGAAAAAAATTGAAGCAAAAAATTAAGTGATATGCCTGGCAGAAAATAACCAGATAGGCATTTCTTATAGCTATCTAAGGGTCTCTGACATTGACTGGGGAGATTTCATCACCACTCTCACGCTAATAACGTTTTTCAGCTGTGCAGTGTTTCACTGCACAGCATCTTGATGGGATTTAGATGCAGGCTTTAATGGCCATTCCAAGCCCTTCCATTTCTCTCTCTCTCTATCACTTTAGTTATTCCTTGGTAGATATGCTGGAACAGTTAGGGTCACTGTTATACTGCAAAGTCCACTTTTGAGTTGAATTTCAATCTTCTGACAGATGGTCTCACATTATCCTGAGGCACCGTCTGAAGAATTTATAGCAAATTCTGTGTTGGTGAGCTGCCCGGTCCCCGATTCAGCAAAGCAGCCCCAGACCATAACGTTTCCACTACCATCCTTTTGATATCGGGTTTTCTGGTGAAATGTTCTCTTTTGTTTTGCCAAACATGACTTCTGGTATCTTTGCTTCTTCAGTCCAGAGCACATTGTTCCACAAGTCCTGGTCTCTGCCTCAGATGTTCATGACCAAACTTTACTCTGGTCCTGAAGTTCTTTCTGAGGTTTCCTCCTGGCACATCTCCCTTCTAATTTTTGCAGCTTCTTTCTAATGGTAGACTCATGTAGTTTGACATCATTAGTGACAAGAGTTACCGTAGCTCCTATGATAAAATTCTAGGGTTCTCAGAGATTTCTTTCAGCAACTTGCATTCTACTCTTGGGCTAAATTTGTTGGGACAGCCTGGCCTGGGCAAGTTGGCAATTATTTGAAATCTTTTCCATTTGTAAATAATCTTCTGGGCAATGGAATGACTTTTTAAATCCTCCCCAGATTTATAAAGTGTCTATAATATTTTTTCTGAGAGCTTCAAAAACTCTTTCAATCTAATAGTGATAAGACACATTTTAGCAACAAAGACCATCTCAAACATTTAGTCTGGTTCCTCCAACATCCTTTCTAATGGTGCTCTACTCATTGCTACCTAATCTGGTGCACCTGATTCTAATTTAGGTATTTGAGGCAGCTTTTTCCACATGCACTATTTACACAATGAACTACAAAATGTAAATATTCATTACATTCAATTCTTTTTATCAATATTGTTGAAATGAAAATCAAATAATTGTTGAAATAAGTCATAAACTTCAAAGGGGTGTAACTTACTTTTTCACATGGCTAAATGTCATGTAAAATACATATCAGCTTGTCCAACCATGCCCCTAATTGGACAGGATGTGTTTCTAGCAATTTTCTAAACATTTGTCTTATACAATAATTTTCATTATATATTTAAATGACTCCTGCAATATGTTAGATTTATATCCCACTTTTATTACTTTATAAGTAACTCAAGGTGGTGAAGTTTCCTCCTCCTATTTTTCCCACAGCAACAACTCTTTAGGGTGTGATGGCCTGAGAAAGAGTGACTGGCCCAAAGTCACTCATCCGGCTTTCATGCCTAAGGCAGAACTAGAACTCCAGGTTTCTAGGCCAGCAACGTTAACCATTAGTACGGAAGGATTTTGTTGGTTTGTGGGCTACCTACAGTGATGCCGAAGAGTTGGATTAGGCTGTTGGTGGTTTCTGAGAGGCTTTTGATGTGTAAAAGAATTATCCTTTTCATGACTTGCAACGTTTGTACTGTGACTATTTAATTGAATAGACCCTTTTTATATGAAATTGCATGGATATCCATTGATTTGGAAAATATGTAATTCATCTATTTCCCCCCCTGTAGATTAATTACATATAATGTGGGTTAACTACATTGCAGGTTTTTTTTCTGTTGGTTCCTAACAGTTCTAACCAGTTCTTTAGAACCGGTAGTAACTCGGCGATGACGTCACAGAGCTGGTTCCTTCAGTGTCTCTGTGGGTGCTGCCATTTTGGATTTTGCTTCTGCGCATGCTGCGCACACTCAAGGTGCAATCCTGAGCGAACTGGCAGCAAAAAGAACCATTGGCAGAAGCTGGGACAAGTAACGAGAGCTCACCCTGTTACACAGCTCTAGGGATTTGAACCACTGAACTGCCCACCTTTCAATGGACAAGCTCAGTGTCTTAGCCACTGAGCCACCACGTTCCTTTCAGTTGCTGAATGTTCCCTATAATTTCGTCCTTTCTGGAGCATGCTGTGTTCTGAAGTAGATATGGAACAGCTCAACTGAACCATCCATTCTGACGGTTCTCTTTTTCTCTTGGGATTAGCTGCAATTGGGTCTCAGTTTTTGTTTTTATCCACTTGTTTTTGCAAAGTAGTTTTGATAGGAGTCTTTTGATGGGTTCTGGATTTATAGTTTGTCCCAATTTATGTTTTGTTGCTGTTGATCAGCTGATAATAGTCTAAGGTGTGCATCCACTATTATCAGATGTATCATTTTTTTACTGCTGTCTTGTTATTTTCCATTTGGTTGCATCACATCTTCTGAACCCAGCCCACTTGGTTAAGGAAGTTAGCATGTTGTCCTAACAGCTAATACATAGTCAAACAATTCTTAGTTCAAAAGTAATACTCATGCCATTTTAGCTTTATTTCTGATAGGGTATAAGATTTTAAGAAAGAAAGGGATTGAATTAATTTTGCCAGACTTCACATAGAGCAGTTTCATGGACTTTTTTTTCATTTTTTTGAAAATAAACACCAAAATAACAATCCATAAAACACAATTAGCAAAAGATTACTTGAAAATAATTGGCCAAACAGAGAATAATTGCTGTACTATATGATATATATTTATTGGTGAGCACCTTAGCCATGGTTAATGTTAAATCATGGTTGTCAAATTCTACAGTGTGGTCAATAGCATTCAAAAATATTGCACTGATTAAGGAAAAGTAGGGTTCATATAAAATCCTGGCATTTATTATTTTATACATCATTCTAACAGCACTTAGCAATAGCATTTAGACTCATATACCCGTTCATATTGCTTTAAAACACTATCTATTCTAAGTGGTTTACAGAATTAGCATATTGCCCCCAACAATCTGGGTCCTTATTTTACTGGTCTCAGAAGGATGGAAGGCTGAGTCAAATTGAGTTGGTCAGAATCAAACTACTGGCAGCAGGCAGAGTTAGCTTACAATACTGCATTCTAACCACTGTACCACCATGGCTCTTTTAAGCAAAGAAATAGCACATTGTATAAACTCACACAATTGTAAATTGTTCACCAAACTTTGACTCAGCCACCCATGTCCAACCCATGCTGTACATATGTAAACAACAGATTTAGTTATGCTAAAGGACCACATTATACAATGTTACTCTTTGCTTGGTGTGATAAGTGAACCAAGACATTTAACTTGCTGGGACTAGCTTCATTGTTAAAACGTTTAAAACCTAAAAATATGAACAGAAAGAAAGATTTCTACAACCAGTGTATAAAACCAATACTGATAATTTCTTTAAAAGGCACACATAGCTTACCATTCACTGTAGGAAGAGAACTGTGTTAACATGGTAACAAAAACCAGAAATTTGTAGGAATCATTTCAGATTGACATATTTTACTAAAAGACATGAGCTTTCTTGGTCTACAGCTCACTTTATGAAAACGTACGCCATGTAATAACATTTGTTACTTGAAAAAGAGCTACCAGATTCCTGACATTACATTTCCATTAACAACAGTGACTGAATTTGACTTAAATTGTTGCTTACTTTGCAATGGCATCACAAAATGCTGCTTGTTCTTGATTTTGCCATTCAACATTTTTTAGTAGCTTGTTTTCTCCTGGCAGACCACTGGTCCCATTGTCTGTCTGAAATGTAAGGACAAAGAAGTGAAGTCAGATAGAAATACCAGTGAGAAAACAAGTGAAAGAGAGCTCTCCAATTTTACTACATTCACCAAAGAGAGAGAGAGAAAAACTAGTTTGTGCTATTGTAAAAAACCTGTGTTGAATCCAAATTTAGCTGAGGTATTGATAAGATTTGATGGAAACAAGATATTTCATTACTAAATCATTTACTTTATAAATCTAACATTAGGTAAAATGAAGTTTAGGATGCTGCAGCGACAGCTGTGAGTTTTAGTTACATGTATCTTGAGATGATGAGTTTTTAATGCCAACTGTAAGGCTTCCTCCAGCAGTTATTTCCAACAAAGGTGGCTTACCAAAGAGAATACAGAAGTATTCTGAATTTCTTTTTTTACTGGATTTCGGTTAAAAGGGAAAAAAAAGGAAGTCACGGAAAGACTTAGCTAGTTTAACAGCCTAAAGCCGTAATTTCTGAACCCACCATAACACACTGCGGATTCGGCAAAGTGGTTGTGCAACAGATGTTTTGTCTAAAAGCATCTCTAGATGAGCTAATTAGGAAGGGATTCCCTGTAATTTTATGTTAACAGTGGAACTTAGATGTGCTGGATATTTCTGTGCTTTATATGCTTTGTAATTTCTTTAAATTTTCCCAGACACTGATTCAAAGATTCCATTCCACAGTATTCAAGAAAAAGAGCCAAGCTACAATGTGGCAAGAGCTGAAGTGCCAGAACTATCTCTCCACATTTAAGGAAAAACAGTGATTCTTAATTATATTAAAAGCATATGCTCCTAGAAAACCTCTATTAAAAAGTAATAAATGTATCAATATCCAGCATAAACTTTATTACAGAATGCCTGTGGGTTCCACTGGATTGTGCCCACCTGCCTTAGAAAATGATTGTTTTTAATTGAAGAGTACTCTGGCGCTCTTGGATCAGACTTAACAATTTACTTTTGGTACATGGGGCTTTTGTGATTACTTATGCCTACTATGGTAAACATCTGGAAAATAGAACGTTGTATGTTTGTGTGTGTGCAATACACCTACATACGTACAATATACACACACATACAAGCTTTCTTAGTTCCAACTACATTTGCTTAGAAGTACCCAATCTAAAATGAAATAATATTAGGTTACTCTGAGGCTCTTGTGGTACTAAATTTTGAAATGCCTAGTAACTGAGGATAGTTAAAAATCCAATAGATCATTTTGCTCCTGTTATGGAAAGAGGTGAGCAAACACTTATACAGCTGTTCATAGTCAAGTGGATTCATAAAAAACAATTTGAATACTTTGGAAAGAGGACTTGTATCGTTCCTGCCACCTGTGCCATTTTGTGTCAGCCATTACAGCCACTCATTTGCTTCTTATTTAAGAGACATGGCACATGATTATATCACATCAGGAAATGTCTAATTTAATATTGCCGAAGTATATTCTGAGAAACAGCATATAATTAAACAACATTTTCTAAATAGCAAGTCCTGCTTTTGGCAAGCTGTGTAGTATAATGCATTAAAACAGCTAGTACCAAAATCAGGCTAGAAAAGATAATTAAAATAATATTTTATTATTTATGTGAAAGTATTAAGTAGTCCCCTGTTTAAGAACAAGTTCCATTCCCAAAGTCTGTCCTTAGGTCATATTTGTATGCAAACCAGAACACTATTATTGTATAATACCATGTAAGTAGTATTGTATAATAAATTAGAACCATTCTGTATTTAATTTGAACTACTGTGTATTTAACTTGATACTGTGTATCAAGTTTTGTTGTTATATGCTCCATTCTTAATTATGGCTCCTCCTTAAATCAGAGCATTATTAACCAAGGGAGTTGTATTTTCAGAACTATATAAAATTATCATGATACACAGATTTTTAGTTAGTTTTAGCTTCTTGCAAGAGTTAGCCATTTCAAGATCCCATTAAAAATACACAGAAGATAAATAAACACAACACTTGTTGAATGTTATTGGTTGTTAATCCTGAGGAATATTAACAAATAGGATGCTACTCCACACCTATTTGTATAATTGCAAGATAACAATTTTTCACCTAAATTTGGTAACAAAAGTTTGCAAAGTAACATTTGTGTTTAAATGGAAATATATATTTTAAGATGTTTTACCTGTGAAGTTTGGCCCTGTAATTTAGCAAGCTGAGCAGTTCGAATGTTTAAAGACTGACTTCTTGTAACTGTTGCCCCAGAAGCAGATTTTCCACTAAGTTTTCTTTCAAGAGGTCTCTTTCCTGGAGACTTCTCTTCTAGTAGCACAGCATCCCAAGGATCTTCTACAACTTTAGCATTAGCTATCTTTCCTCCATCTTCTGAAGTATAAAATAGATCTATATTGTCCACCTTTGGTTTACTTAAAGGATCTAAATCCAACCAATCAAATTTACTAATATCATTGGAGCTTTCAGAGGTTGGCAAACTAATGGTAGGTTTAGCGCCAGTCATTTCTAAGTCTGTCTTTGATTTCCCATTTTTTTGAAATTCTGAAGTACTTGCAATCTTATCAAATACTTTTGCCATTTCAGGGGTAATTGCTGAATGATACATGGGTACACTTCCTTGCGGATGGAAAGTTGAAGTAAATGGCAGTGCGTATGAAATGCATTGAGACCTTTCTGGAAGACAAAGATAGACAGGCTTTGTAGATTGGTAAGTGGATACACCTGGATGAAAGCCATTCTGAAAGATACCAACTTGTTTATTGAAAGAAGCTCCAGGGTAAACAGAAGATCCCGCATTACTGGAAGATCCAGACAAGCTAGAGGTCCACTGCCCTCTTTGAGCAACAGGGTGAGAATAAAATTGTGAAGACGATGCTCCAAGAATCTGAGGGGCTGACAATGTAGATGGTTTGTGGGATTCAAGATTTTCTTCTAAAAGAAGTTTCTCTAACTCAGCACATGTAAGTTTGTCTATGTCAATTGAATTTAACTTATCATCCACCTTCTTCTTGCCATCAGACTCTGGAAACACCATAAGATCATGGTCTTGTTTTCTGCAGGACTGTACACTTGGCCAAGAGTAGCTTAAGGTGTCACTTTTTTGTCTACTCCCAACCACTATTTTTTCTTTTTGCATCTTAGCCAGAGCTTCAGCTTCCATTTGCAGTGCTTCTTCTTTGTCCACGTCTTTGGGTTTTGCTGGATCCAAAACTGGTGATGAACGTTGTTTAAATTCATTGCTGCTAGATATCTGGGCCATTCTGTGAAAGCAGATGTCCGTTAACAACTTCAATTCTTCTTCTGAAACTCTTTGGCTCCAAAATGTTCAAACAGATTCAATAAAACTAGTGGAGGGGGGGGAAAAACATATAATACTGAAAGTATTTACAAAGTCACTATTCTCCATTTCTATTTTAAAGTTCTGTCTATTACGGCTATATAGGTATTTGGATCAGAAGCCGGAAAGGTGTTTTTGATTCACTATGTTCATGCTTACAGCCAGCAGCTCCCTAAAAATGCCACAACTTTTCCCAGGCTTGCATGATAGCCTTGAAAAATACCTAAAGCATTGATAGGATGGAACTACACTATCCTATCTTTAACTCTTTCATTCAAATAAATATTTTTCTGAGGTCTTACGGCTATTATACGAGATCAGAAAAAGTCACAGCTCGTCCAAGAAGCCACTGACAGGTACAACAAATACACTCACACCAGATGTGAAGCACCTTTCCTGCTTTGGATCTATATTCTTATACATTCCTACCCAATATATAAAGGCATTAAGAATTTGTACATTTGGAAATATTGTGATTAACAACTATCCTTGACTTAGTTTCTCTTATCAGATGATTATTCATCTGGATTGTTCTGAACTATGACACTCTAAATGTAAAAAAATACATATTAAAATCATTTCTATGCCATTCGATGTTTTCTCTTTGGGTCACTGAGATACACAGCCCTAAGAACTGCTGATGCATGTTTCCCCTTAAAAGTAGCCTTTCTATTTACCAGTCTCTTCCCCTCTAGCCTAATAGAGGAGGACCCAGAGCTGACAGAATTCTTTAGTTTCTTAGAGAGATTAAAAGATAATCACCAAGCTCCAGCTACTTGCACTTATAGCTAATATGAAAGAAAGTACCTTCTGTTCATCCACTCATAGCTTACCTGTCAGGAGTGATTCTGCTTAAGGCCTTTAGGCAAGCAGGCTGGGTTAAGGTCATCACAGGGTTCTAGCTTTCTTCCATTATTCCCACCAAAGCTGGGCAGACTGAAGGAATGTGTAATAGTAGGATTAAGCAAAAGAATATGGTTGATGGAAAAATGGGAAAACATAGAATATATATTAGAAATATGGCACAATCAATACTACATATTGTATACCAAAGTCATTAATTAGACATTCATAATTCCTCCTTAGATGAACCATCGGTGTTAAAGAACTCTATGTGCTTTAGAATAGCCTTATTGTATCAACACTGAAATATAGTTTGTTTCCTATTTATTTAATCAAATTCATAAAGTGCCCAACTCAACCGACTCTGGTCAGCTTGCAACAAAACCAGCCACTACAAAACCCCAATAAGTTCAAAGGACAGAAACCAAAAAGTAAAACAAATCTTTGTGATAACACAAAGACTGAAAACAAAAATCAATCCCCCCTTGCCAACTCTTCAACTACACTCTGGGGAAAGAGTCAAATTTTCAAAGCTCAATTAACGGACAGCGGTATTATATGACATTTTTTCAAGGTGGGTTCCCAAAACATCCTCATCACGATGGTCTTTAGAAGAGTGAGCAGAGACAATGAGAGAAGGGCAGTCTCTCAGGTAACTGAGACATCACGAACAGCTTCATAGATCATTGTCAACATCATAAATTTCACTCAAATTCTCACTGGTAGCCATTCTACTGGGCTAGAGTTTGCAAAAAAATAATAATCTACTAATTGGCTACAAAACCAGCAGATAATAGCTATAAAAAGGCAAATTAAAATTTAAGATCTGCAAGTATAGTTTCCAAATAATGAAAGAATATTTCCATTTTATTCTACTCAGATCAGACCATACCCTGACTACTATTCTTAGCTTCAGGAAATACACTTAATTTTTTTAAATAAAATGATAGATTCAAAAACAATTATGATTAGAGGGGGGAATTCTATGAAAATAGATTAAAGGACATATTTGAGTCTTGAGAAGACAGAAGGGGGATATGACACTATTCTTTATGTACACAAAAGAATTTGCTCAAGTCAAGAAACATCTTTTGTGTATAAGACAAGAGTTAATACTGTTGATTTAAGTTACAGATAGATAGAAACCAATTAAATTTTAGGGAGAAACCCTCCCCCCAATTATTCATAGAAGTGGCATGGTCCTCTTCAGTGAGGAGTAATTACATACTGGACAACCCATGGCATTGTTGTTTCATTGTTTTAAAGATATTTCCATATCTAGAAAGAAAAACAATGGCTACAAGAGGACAAAAAAATCAGTGGGAGCAACTTCTGATCTCCTGTGAGTTACCCCACTGAATTTCCTTGTGGGAAGTTGGCATTATGCATTGAAAATCTCCCTCCCTCTTTGTTCCTCCCTCTCTTCTTTCCCTTCCTCTCTCTCTCTCTCTCTCTCTCTCTCTCTCTGTTACTTCTATTTTCCCTTCCTTTTCTTCTTCCTTCCTTCCCGTCTTCCTTCCTACAAGGCAGGTAAGTGGTTTCCTCCCTTCCTCCTGTTCCTTCCCCTTTTCCCTTCCCCTCCTCCCTACCTCCTTTTCTCCCTGTTCCTCCCTTCCTTCCTGATTTTCCTTCCCTTCTATTCTTCCTTCCTTTTTTTCCTTCCCTCCCTTTCCAGCAGGCAGGTAAATGGCTACTGCTGAGTGCAGGAGGAAGCAAGGGACTGCGTGAGTGGCAGGGAAGGGAATATTGAAAATGATGTTTAAATGATTGTACCAGCATGATGGCAGCACTGAAGCAGCCACAAAGAGTCTGGCATTCTGTAAGTTAACCCATTTGATGTACTTTGGTTGAAAGGTTTTTGCCTTTTGATGCACCATTTTGCTAAGTTAAAGGTTACAGGTATAAGTGTTTTAGTAGTATATAGATATAATGCAAACAACAAACAAACTTTGAAAAAAGAACTCTGCAACTATGATTATGATGTAGGCAGTTAGTTCAGAAGCATATTATAAAATCTTACTTTTATACGCCACAGATTTAGTACTTGATGAGAAATCACTTCAGTATCTTTATGTAAAGGCAAATTATTGAAATCGTGCCTCAAACTATCCTGATCATTAATACAACTCAATGCTGGCCTAACAAGCAGGTGATCTGTCTCTTCCAATCCAAGGTCTCCTATCTTTCCCAATGAGAAAAAGGGGTTTTCAGTCACATTGTGCTAGAAATTTCTACTAGAAGCAGAAGAGTTTTCAGCACGGAAACCTAATGCTGAAGTTTTATGGTAGAGCTAACAAGGAGAAACAGAACGTTGCTTTTCAATTTGGAAACAAAAATCTGACAAGAAGTTAATAAACTGGACTAGAATATCAGATTCAAATAGGAAGGAACTACATTTGAGTATCCATTCAGTTTAGTTATGGAGCTCAGTACACAATTGTGCCGACAAGACACAGAACTGTGTTTAACAAAAAACATTCTTTATATGATAAAATATGCAATATGCACAACTGCACATGCACACAACAGCAAAGCTTGTTTTAAGTAGTAGTACTGGAATAGCCTCACCAGGTGGCAGCATCTAGCTGCCCTTGTCTGGCTCAACATCTAAGCAAGAATCGGCCTGGTTATCGATGAGGCCTGGCTACTTGGATAAGAGATTACCAGGGAATATCAAGACTGCAGGCTACACTAAGAAGTTGAAAAATAACCCAAATGAAAGTTATAGCAAACCACTTCCATATTGTTGCCAAAGAGAATAATATAAGTGCATGGATATGTCCATGAAGTTACCTGATGCACATCCATGAACACCACCTACCAGTCAGAAAATACAATGAAAACATTTTACTCTGATAACACAGACTCAACCATAGTTTCAAATGGGAAACTGTGAGCATCCTAGATCAAGCTAAATCCAAAACTGCTAGGGAATACCCAGATGCCTGGTATTCAGACAAATCAGCCATCAATAAACAAATAAGCCACATTTACACACTATTTTTAAAAAAATCAATAAGGAAAGCTAAGAATGAAACAAGGACACATCCTCTGCAGCAACCAATACCCAGATAAGCAGGGATTAACATCAGATAAACAATCTAGACAAGAATTTACCCTAATCAAGGAACTAACATTATCAAAATTCTGATGCTTGGCACCACATATCCCCTTTATGAAGGGGTGGTGGTGCAACTACCTCACCTGCATATTTCACCATCTCAGTCGGGGGGGGGG
>JANHFT010002783.1:72085-82559 GCA_032467955.1 Pseudoxenodon macrops | reverse complement strand
GTATTAATAACACCTATAAACTTACACGTGAAAGAACCCGAATAACAACATACCTGCATACAGTTACCCGTGAAAAAAAACCTCAATTATATATATATATATATATATATATATAGGAAAGTATAGTGCCTCATCCAGGCATTTGTTGGGTGGACTTCACAATCTGCTTCTCTGCATATTTAATTGGGAATAAATCCTACTCTCTTCCTATGGTATCCCTCTCTTGCCCTTCCTTCTCACTGCGGTGAAAGAATGACATTTGGTTATCTTCAAAAACACGTCCCTTTCTCTGAAGAGCAGGAGTTGAGATTGGAATGCTAAAGTACAATGTAAAATTGTAGAATATAACAAGCTTTCAGGTCTTTTAAAAATTGGTATTTAGAGCACAGTTCAGATTGGAATTTGAACTGGTTTTCTATATGATATCTAAACAATTTCAGAATAGCAAAGATATTTTTATCTTATCAGATTTTTCATTTGAGTCAAGAAATGTATTTTATGAATTCAAATAAATATTTTGGATTTCAGTTGTTTGTTTTAGTTTTTATATAATGAAAATTTAACCATTTTTAATTAATAATAAATAGCAAGCCTTTTTAACAATTCCTTAAATATAGAGAAATTTGAAGTCAAATTCTATTTTGTCTCTAGGTCAGAGTAGCCAGGTATCTGTTTTCTAATATACGGTTGATGAAATAAAATAATAATAATGAATAGAGTAGTTATAATAATAGTAAGCAAATGCTTTTTCTGTTTTGTCTCTTAAAAGTATTAGAATTGGGTCTGCTCTTGCACAGATTGCAAAAAATGGGGGGGAAATATAAGACATATGTTTTTCACTTTGTAAAATTAATGTTTGGACATATTTCATTTTAGGAGAAGCAGACAAAGAAAAAACCAAGGGCAAAAAAAAGCAGTGGTGGCGGCCTTGGGTTGATCATGCTTCCAGTAGGTTTCTCAATCATCTTTAAAGTACATGAATTTAGCCCTTATATCCTTGACCAGAATGGAGGCATTCCCAAGACCTATTTGTTTTATGCATAGTTTTATACTTGTGACTTGGTAGTTCATGTGGACCCAAAAGATTTCACAGGCAAAAATTTTGTTTCTTTTAGGCGACCATATGCTGATGCAAGTTCCAGTTAGCTCCTTAAGCAAATATTCACTATGTGAAAGAAAAATACAATAAATATTTTGCAACTATCTATGCAATTGTTTAACAAATATTCCAGATTTTTGTTTCTGTCAAGTCACAAGTAAACTGTGCCTATGCATATATATATACATGTGTGTACATATATTTATGTTTCTAAAGGGCATGATGAAAATTTATAGAGACCTATCCTATTTTCAAATGGTTATTGAAGACACAGTGTTGTTTTACTTTTCAGAAAAAACAAATCATTGCAAGTAATGTGTTTTGAATTTATAGCTTTTCCAAATGGACCAGGATATGGTCTCTGTTAATCCTCATTAGTTTTGCTGTTACAGAGAAACGGTTGAAATTCAGATAATAAGAATGACTCAAAGGCTTTAGGGATCCAAGGTTATCTTTTGCAGTGGATTTTATTCCAGGCAGAAAGTGGCGTAAATTAGTATATCTTACCCTGCTTTCTTCTATTCTGTGAAGGTGACCTGCATTCGTACATAAACTTTGTTAAATTATTCCAGCTCATTTCATTATTCCTGATTCATTTTACCCTCATTACATGTTTTAGGAAACCGCTATAGAATCCATATTATTGCAATAATGCATATACTTGTGAACCGCAACCTGTGGCCAAGCCCTGAAAATGAATACTATCCACTAGTATTGTATGCCCTTTTAAAATAAGTATCCACAAGTCAGAACAGTAATTCCATATTTGGTGAGCCAAGTTCATTTTTAAACATTTTAATATAATATTTGAAGGGTACTGTTGTATCTCAACAGAAAGTGTCCATTTTATGCCTTCTGTGCTGACATAGAATTCTCAGGGCTTTTCCTCTGCATGGGATGAAAAACATGTTTTCACACACCTGTTGCTCTCTAGAAGTCTCTAAAACATTTGCAAGAATCAGTCTGTGGAGAAGAAACTAATATTGTTTCACTGATTTACTCGCTGTACATCCTCCATGTCAATGATCAGTTACAACCGATGTGTGAAGAAATGGTTTGTAAGTAGACAGATATGATCTTTTTGAAAATTAAGCTGCGATTTTCAATTGAGTCATATTTCTCTACCATATTAATTAATGCCTGCAAGAGTGCATTATTGCAGTTTAATCATACCATCCTTCTACAGATATATCAACTTGCATTAATTGGGTATAGACCCTGCAATGTGCAGTTTAATTATATAAGACTTACTAATGACTTATATAAGACTTACTAATGACTTCTGTTAAGGACACTAGAAGACAATAATTATAATAACAGAATAAGATAAATTATTAAAGATTATTATAATTTATTTGTCAATTCAGTTTAGATAAATGAATTTGAGGAAAGAAACTGAATTCTACATTTCAATGATAATTTAGAATCATTGTTCACATAAGATGTCATATATGCTCCTATTTTATGGATGGAACATATTATTACCAAGGAGGTTCATAGTGTCCCCTGAGCTAGAATAGATCTGCTCCTTGTGCAGCTATCACTGTACATATTTTACAACCACTGTGATCTTTTACAAGTAAAAATACACGTTTAACAGCCATATTTATGCAAACAACTGCTCATACTTTTAGGAGATACCAACTACATATACATCCTAGATTACATACTGTAATTTACAAAATATATATTGGTATATGACATCAGAATAAATGAGTCTAAAATTAATTCCAATATGGAGCTAAGTAAAGTTAATTATAAAATTTGTAAAGTAGTAACATTCGAATAAGAAAGAGATTAGCAGTTTTCTGTGAAATGACGTCAATGCTATGGATTAATTTTGTGTACAGTAGTTCATAAATCAGGGAGATGTGATCAAAATATAATTGTATTTTGTAGCACTTTCTAATATCAGCATACTTCTCCCAACACACTGGGTCCTTATTTTACTAACCTCGGAAGGATGGAAAGCTGAGTCAAACTTGAGCCAGTCAGAATTGAACTCCTGTGGGCAGAGTTAGCCTGCAATACTACATTCTAACCACTGCACCACTACAGTTTGTTCTATGGTACTCAAGCTCTTCCTTCCTCATTTTAGATAATTCTCTGACTATATTTACTTCACTGTTCAATTTACTAGCTTTTCATTATTCTATATTATTCAGATACTTCCCTTACTTGCTTTCCACTTCTCTTTAACCTTCAAGCTAAAGAAAAATTTTCTATAGCCTAGTTAGGGCACAGTTTATCAATTTATCTTTGACCTAGGTTACATTATTTAATATATGCTTTAGATAAAATAGAGGATAAGGTATGATTGAATAATTTATTTTTATGGTTCAGAAAGCTATATAATGAGGGTCAAATATGATCTCCAAAGTCATTCTATCTGTGTTTCTTATTGTAATAATAAATATATTAAAATATTTTACTTTACTTGCAAACATTGTCCTAATTGGCAAATGTAATGCTGTAACTTTAATTTTATCTCTTGCTTAATATTTAATTATTTATTTATTTATTTCCTTTTTTGATCCATTTGGACTTATTAGCTTATTTAATGTTTCAAAAAATGAGCTTCTGTTCAAGGATATAAGGCCCAGTTCATTCATATTCTCTTACAACCTGAAGATATGGAGGCATCCATTTCACAATTTACAAGCAAAAAGTGTTATCCACAAGAATGTATTTATCGTTTTCTTAATATTAAGCTTAAAGACTATAGCAAAAGAGAAGAATGCTTCCAGATGCTATCGGACTTTTAGCAGTATTGCTTTTTTGTAGCTGTTCTTTTGGTGGGGCAAAAGAGCACCTATTAATTTCATTTGTTCCTCTGGAATTAGAAAACTCTCAACCTTTCACAAATAAAGAAACAATTTTTGGAAGTTATAAATGTTGCAAACTTTCATTAGCTTTCAATCTTTTTCTCGAGTTTTCTTGTGATCAGTCTGTAATGTTCCTATTATTGAGGTTTCTTTTTTGTGATGACAGACATCCCGTGCTTGCCTTTTCTCCATTTGTGTGCGTCCTGCCACTGATTCCTATAACCATAGACCTACTTCTCTGAGTCTTTGAGTCATGGCTCAGGATAGATCTTATGAGAATTGTTTCCTTACGAGAAATAAAAAGAATATTTTATTTTGCTTAGTGGTCAGAAGTGGAGATTATTATTTGTTTGAGTCGGACAGTGAAGAAGAGGAGGAAGAGGAAGGAAAAGAAGAGGATGAGCCTCCCAAAAGATCTGCTTTCCAGGTACTGTTTTCACTTGCATGGTATTCCTACAAACAAGAGTGACTACCAAATGTGCTCAAAATGGTGGCCACAACATTTGTGATCAAATCTATGTGTATTTTTTTTAATGTGCACTGCCATCTTGACCTTTTGTCCATTGTAGACCTTTTGTCTACAAAGGCAGTTTGATTGGTCTGAATTGTGATAAAAGAATGATGATATATATTGATTCTGTTTAACTGATTTTTGTCTACATCATAATTGTCATAGTTCTGCAGTGCAAGAATGGTATTGGAGATGGATTTCAATTATACATGTACCATGGTTATTTTTAATTTTTTTCTGTCCTTAACTCTATTTTTTTTAATATATAAAAAGAAATTATTAAAAAACCTCTCAGTTTCCATTCCTTGATATTGTTTAGATGCCTTTTGTCTTGGATGAAAAGACTGCAGGTTTGAAGATAAACTTTTTTAAGCATAGATCTTTGAATAAATTTCTAGTTACAAATAAGAGGCTGACAATATATTGAAAATAAATGTATCTAGCTTAGAGAAAAGTAAGCCAATACTGTTTAGATATAACAGGCTCTAGCAATATGATTAAGTTATGCATATTCAGAACAGATGCCCCTAGACATCAAAGGAGAAAAAATGTCAAGATGGGTCAACAACCAGAATTGTCATCCGAATGTTTTGAACATGCCCACACACCCATGGATTACCCTATATATATATGTTCATGAAATAGGGCAATCTGATATAAGGTGTATTCCATGGCCTAAATTCTTTAAAGAGACCATAATGGTAAATTAGCATGGAAAATTATATCATAGTCCAGGTACCTTTCATATCTGTATCCATAATTGTACAGCTGGCTCTCAATAAGATGTCAGAAATTTTTAAAATGAAGCTTGGGATTATTTATTTAGGAGTTGGCGTTAAATTGAGCCTGCTAAATTCTATAAAGTGTCATATAATTGGATTGAATTCATAGGGCAGATTCACTCTGCATACTTTACATTTTGCCTAACTAAATATTGTAATTTTTGTTTGATTGTTAGCTTGACTTCTTTTTCTAACTATCCCAATCCAATGAGACTTTAGGCAGCCCAGCAATAGCAATATGCATGAATTAATCCATTTGGTTAAAACCAATCCATTTTTATTATATCCTAGCCTATACTGTGATGGTATAATCAGTATGGGCCAAAGACACTTGTTTATGAGGACACTGGTTTGAGTGTTCCACAAACAGGGATATCATAGAGAGGCCGGAGTTATTGTCCATACCTCATTGGTTTTGAAAGGAAGCAAGAGTCTCAACCTCTGTAGAAGTCCAGACTAATAAACAAATTAAATTCAAATGAGACGTTACTCAAAAGAATCCACTAAATAAATTAAACATTTTGATTTGGGTTTGGAAGCCTGCTGATAAATAAAACAGAGGCTATAAAATAGTTGCTATTCTCCATTGTTAGGATTGTCCTTCCAGTAGTCTGGCTGCTGCATTTTGTACCAGCTGCAGCTCATACAGAAAGTGTTGCATTAATAGTTAATTTAACTGAAATTGTAATACCAGCTATCCTCCATAGGACACATTAATTTTACTTTTTTACGATTGAATATATTTATTAATTTATTAACTTACATGATAAATACCAATTACAAAATATGTATTGTTCATTTGGAATCTGGCAGTATTTTCTAATTTTATCAGAGATAATACTTTAAAGTTCATGAGTTGAAAGTAATTTTTGGGTATTATGGATCCAAAAATTATGTAAATATCCTGAGTTTATATTGCTTTATCCTAAACTGTTCTATACTGGTTTTTCATTGTACCCTTCATATTTATCTTGCATCAGATGAATTAGGTTTTTTTTAATCTGAGAAATTATAGAATGGTACAGTATATGTATATGTCTGTCATGATTTTTCTATCCATTCATAAAAACATTAGAGGCAAAGACAAGGATGTGTAACTATATCTGTGAAATATTAAAGATTCATTTAGAATGTGCTTTCCTAATCCAGATTACTAATATATAATTGTTATTCCTATAACTAAATCACTTTTGTGCACTGTCCTGTAACTAAATCTAATGCACTGCAAAATTGAATGCTCTGTTAACATTGTTTTAAGTTAATATCAATCTTACTGCTAATAGAATTGTACAGTGTATTTCTTAAAATATTAGCCTTTACAATTTCACTAATTTATCTTGCTTTATCCTTCTTTGTAGAGAGCTATTGCGAAATTTGCTTCAGCCATTTTAGCCTTGCCAAAGTCTATTATTAAACTGCCCAAAACTATTCTTCAGTATTTAATCAGAGCTGCAAAGGTATTTGATATTCTATACCATGTAGAATAAGATCTTGTTCCCATTGTATTCTGGCAGAGTATTCCTTTACTGCATTTTTCATCTTAATATGAGTTTGAGGAGGTTTTGTGACAACCAAGGATTTGACTTAACATTTTCAGTTAACCAACTTGATGATGAGATATCTTGATTTAGCTATTATGATAAATATCAGAAAGAAAATGTAGAGCCAAATCTTTGGCATAATACTAGACTTTTTGTCTAAACTGTATTAAACAGATTCCATCAAATTGCATGCATTTTGTAGGTACTGGATAAATTTAGTAGAGTGGAATTTTACTCTATATGATAATATTTGTCAGAAGATTGCACAAGAATACAAATCAGAAAGTAGATTTTATGGAAAATTTGGGAGTCTGTATATAAGAACAGCTTACCTAAATCATGTCTTAATTTGTTCTGTCAAAAGTTGTTAATATAGATCAGGGCTTTCCAAATTTGGCAACTTTAAAACTTGTGGACTTGTGGATTTCAAGGACAGAACATTGACAGAAACTCCCTCCTTTCTTTTTAATTACATTTTTTATAGGTGCATAAGTCACAAGCTCACATCTTATTTTATTTTTATGAAGTTCAATATTTTAAAAATACATATATTAATACTCACCAAAGTGTTACACATTAAAGTGTGTGTTAAACATTAAAACAGAAGTTTTAAATACAGCTTGGGTAACATTAGTGATTTATCTAATTATGGCATATTCTATCTAAGCATGCTTATCTTGTCAATAAACAATCTTCTGTTTATTTTCTCATCTGCTTTCCTTTGCATGCATCTATATATTTGTGTTGGCTACAGCTAATAAGTGTCGTTAGTAATACAGTGTTAGTTAGCAAAAGGTTTTCAATCTGCAGATTAATTTTTTTAATCAAACAGTTAATACAGAAATATTTTTATTAATCATATGGATTGGACAAATACATGTTTAATACTCGGGAATAATAACAGTTATAAAAATGTATTCCTATTTTAAAAGATTTGGTCAATCATTTAAAAATAATTCCAGATATTGCCTAACTGGATATGGTTTTTACTTGTATTGATACTAAAGTTAAAATTAAGTTGAACACTGTAGTCTGTATATAAATTATTGCTTCTTTTTCAGATTTTTTGAACATAATTGTTATAGATTCATACCAAATTCATAAGAATCTACAGTTCTGTTCAAATGTTTTGGTTTATCAAAACCACAAACATTATTTGAAATATTTAGACTTGAATGAATCATTTCCTAAATGATTTATGTTCCCATAATCTCCCAATTCTAAATACATTTTCCAAATCTATATGCTTTTTGTTATCTGCTTAACATTTACTTACTAGAGAACATGAATAAATTGATTTTTTCCTTCTAGTTTCTTTATCAAGCCTGGATTACTGATCCTAAAACTGCCCTACGACAGAGGCGCAAAGAGAAGAAAAAGAATAAAAAAAGGCAGAAAGTATCTGATGATGGTATGCTTTAGAAATATTCTCAGCTATCTGTTAACTCTACAAATAGCATTTTCTGCCTTGATTGTAGAAGAGCCATAGTGTTTGCATTCAGAAAATCACAAGTACCTTCCATAGTTTTGCTGAGATCTCTAGTTGGGATTCTCAGGAAATAATTATTTCATCGAGTTTACCAATCAGGATGTGGTTCTTCAGTTTAGTCACATGGAGTCTAAGCAGCCAAAAAATTATTGAAAGAAAGCTCAAGGGAATAAAGAAAGGAAACAGAATAAGGAAATTCAAGATTTACTTCCAGTCTAATTAATCTTTGTTTGCTAGTTTATCAGTACTCATCATGGGCATTATATAGACTAATACTGTTAAATGTCTATGGAGATCTTCAGTCATCCAGGTCATGGTTGTCCCAAAGGTGCTTTTTCAAGAGGCAACTGGATTTTCTTGTTTTTCTTTGAAGATGTTTTGCTTTTCATCCAAGAAGCTTTTTCAGCTCTGAAAAATGGATTGGGAATGAAAGGATTTATATTCCTTGCAGACAGCTAGTCATTTGCATTCTTTTAGAGAGTCGCTGAGGCCACTTGGAGATTTATCTGTGTCCTCAGGGTCATCTGAGAAATGCAAAAGGGTGTGGACCCTTCTTTGAACTGTTGAGAAAACTGTTTTGTCATTGAGAAGTTGGAGCTCTGCTTTCTGCAGGATATTTGGGATAAGTGGATGCACACCCTTCGAAAGGTGTGGGAGTATGAATGGATTATGAACGGACACAGATAAACTTTCAAGCGGCCTCAATGACTCTCCAAAAAGAATGCAAATGACCAGCTGTCTGCTAGGAATATAAATCCTTCCATTCCTCGCCATCCAGTCAGAGCTGAACAAGCTTCTTTGAAGAGAAGCAAAACATCTTCAAAGAAAAACAAGAAAGTCCAATTGCCTCTTGAAAAAGCCCTTCTGGGACAACTAGAATGTTACTTTTGGTTTGGGGGAAAAGGTAGTGTTGGTCAAGCAATCAGTGCAAAATATTAATTCAGCAGTGTGGCATAATTAAAGAAGTTTCATATTGTGTTCAATGAATATATTTAATTATGTGTTCAGTTAAAAAAATTAAAAGGTAATTGAAGTCAATAAGTCTAATTTTGCTCACTTCTTTCATTTTGATTTGCCAGTTGAAATAGATATGGAGGGTGCTGAAAGAGATGAACCTGTCAAAAGTAAATCTGATGGCCCTGGTAAGCAAAGAAGCAAGCTAAGTTTTAATTTTAAATAATAGCAGCTGATGGTGCAGCCCAATTATCTCTAAAATAAAGATAGAATAATGTATATATACTGCAGAATTTACTGATATTTCTATCTTTTAAAGTCACTTAAAATTCTAAATGTTATATCCATACATTAGTTTGAGTCTGGAAAGTTGTTCAGATACCATTTTTAGCTCAAAGGTATTGCAGTCATAATCATTTTACCAGTCACTACTTTTTGAACAGAAAAAATACTGCTAAGAGTGCAAGTAATACATAGAATTAGTTGCACTCTTAGAATACGTTGATTGTCAATAAACATTTTCGTATAAGTGGAGCAAAGTTCCAAGCATCATCTAACAATTATACCAACAGATATTAAAATGAAAAGTCCAATTCTGAAGTTTTGCTAATCACTAACTCTTGGAGATAGAAATTCCATAGAAAACAGTGCACATCAAACGAAAAGTATGTTTTCCTGAGTTTGTTGGAACTTACCCTCAGATAATGGTTTTTGGATCTGCTTTTGTTGTAACATTCACAACTGTTTACTGTTTTGAGTATCATATTGTAAAGCATGTTTTCTTATTTCTTTCCCAGATAATATTTTTAAAAGAATATATAACATTTTGAAGTTTACCTGGGTTCTTTTTCTGGCAACAATAGACAGTTTTACAGCTTGGCTAAATTCAATTTCAAGAGAGCACATTGATATCTCCACAGTATTAAGAATTGAGAGATGCATGCTAACTAGAGAAATAAAAAAGGTACTACAACATGTTCATTTATTTTTCATGATGGTGAAAAACAGATATGTGATCTGAGGTTACATTTGGTTTACCTGTTGGAGGGCGGTTAGAATCTTGTAAATAGTAGCTGCATTGTATTTTTCTTCTTTTCTGACATGCTAAAATGAATAGTTTTGGGTTTGGTTTAGTTTAGCTTTGTGCTTTTTGTGCTGTCATAGAGTATGGAGGTTAGGAGTGACATTGTCAGGCCTGCATTTTGGCCTGCCACACTTTCAGCTATTCTACTATGCATTTTATGTTGTGGATAAATGGGAGGGGGTATCGTGT
>JANHFT010002783.1:47332-71985 GCA_032467955.1 Pseudoxenodon macrops | reverse complement strand
AGAGAGATAGAGATAGAGATAGAGAATGAGAGATAGAGATAGATAGATAGATAGAGAGATAGATAGATAGAGAGAGAGAGAGAGAGAGAGAGAGAGAGAGAGAGAGAAACCAAGCTTCTGGTTTTCCCCTTTCCTCATCTACAAGTAGTCCTCGACTTACAACGGTGCATTTAGCGACCGTTCAAAATTACGCCGGCACCGGAAAAAGTGTCCTACGGCCGTTTCCCCACCGTTGCAACCACCATTGCAGCCTTCCCCATGATTCACGTCGTCAAAATTCACATGCTTGGCCACGGGTTCATAGTGACGACCGTTGCTGTGTCATGCGATCCCTTTTTTCTGGCTTTCCCCGACAAGCCAGGTCAAACGGGGGAAGCCGGATTCACTTAACAACCGGGTTGCTAACTTATCAACTGCAGGGATTCGCTTAACGACTGCGGCAAGAAAAGTCGTAAAACAGGGCAAAACTCACTTGCTTAACGACTGCGGCAAGAAAAGTCGTAAAACGGGGCAAAACTCACTTGACAACAGAAATTTTCTGGGCTCCGTTTTGGTCGTCAGTCGAGGACTACCCGTATTAATGTTCCGGCCACTAATTTTTTATCCCACCTGTGTTATTTTTAGCAACTAAATGCCTCTGAAGATAGAAAATGTCCACCTTGGGGGAAAAGCAAAATAATACTTTTTAATGCTTTCGTCCTCAGGTGGCCATCACCGAGCCTCTCGATCACAAGAACCTGGACGAAGACGTGGATTATTTTGCCAATGTCACCAGGTAAGTAGCTGGGGAGAAGACGCAGCCAATGTGTTCCGACCCAGATCCCCAAACACGACAAACCCTCAGTAGTGAACTCAAAAGATTCCTTTAATTAGGAGCGCCGGCAGCCCCGGCAAAAAGTTTCTCTCTCAACAACTCCGTCCGGCTGGAAGATGAATAGTTCTCTGCCCCATCTATTCATCTCCGCCCCCTGCCTTTTATCCCCAGAACTAGGGTGAGGCTTCGCTAGCAGCAGTGGCTCTTCCGTCCCGAGGACCGGCCCGTAGATTTCCACTTCTCTCCTCTCCTCTGCCTTCTGCGTATTCACACGTCAGGCACTGGACCCAGCTGTTCCTCCTCTTCCTCATTAACCACCTCCAGACCTGGGGGCTGTTGACTCCCCACCTGAGGGCTGATGGACGGCCCAGGCTCCGCCTCTCTCTCTCTCTCTCTCTCTCTCTCTCTCTCTCCCTCTCTCTCTCTGCCAGCTCCATTCCCTCTTTCCCCTCATAGCTCTCAGGTTGCTTTGATGCTGGTCCTGACTCCCACACATCCCCCTCCTCTAATTCAGCTGCTGGAGTGGCCGGCGGCTGACAGGCCACAAGAAGTTGCTGCTAGCCGCTCACACCCACGGGGTGCCATCTTTGGGAATAACGGGCCTGATGCCTGTGGCCAAAGAGTAGCCAAAAGCAAGAGGAGGGACACAGAGCAGCAACCACTTCTGAGCTCCCATTTCTCCTCTAATCCTTCTGCTCTTCTTCAGCTCGACAGAGAATCTGGCCATGTACATCTGGAACAGCATGGAAAAAATCCTGCCCGCAGGGTGCCTCTACAAAGTGAAGATCTATGAATCGGACAAAAACTTTGTTGTTTTTAAGGGCAACTGACACACACACACACACACCCCGCCTCCTTGCAAATGAAAGACGGGGGAGCACAGGTGAGAATCCATGACCATTTTGTAAGCGTTCCTTGGCGTTGTCTGGTTTGTTTCCTTGCAGATGTTTCATTACCTGACTAGATAGCATCATCAGTGCAAGGGAGTGTGGGGCTTCCTGTTTATATACAGTAACTTACCCTGCCAGTTTTGGTAGGTGTTTGCTTTTTCTCCTGGGTAGTTCTTTGCATAAGGGTATCCTCCTGTTTGTCTGGAGTTAATCCCCGCTTATCCAGGTGTTGGTTACTGGAGAGGATGTGATCTTGTCTTGTTTCTTTCTCAACTTTTCTATTGTCTCTTTTGATGGGGTGTAAATGTGTTTTATCTCTATGTGTCTATTAATCACTGATGAAGTTTTTTCTGTCTGACAGGCCGGCAACCCCAAGAAGACTCCGTCTCAAGTTCAACTTAACTGCTTCAAGGAACTTCAATAGTCGCTTTTGCTAAGGCGCATCTGCACATGTATGTCTCATGCTCGATGGCTGAGTGCAGAGCATTGGGACCTGTTCTTCTCATCTTTCCTAGTACCCACCTCTTCCCATGGTTATAGTCATAACCATGTTGCTTGTGGCTTTACGATTTATATTGTTTTATTCGTTTCCTAGTACACTTTATTAGTAACCTATGGCTATCGCTAAGTGTTGTATCTTATGATTCTTGATGAGTGTATTTTATTTGTCTTTATGTACACGGAGAGCACATGCACCAGAGACAAATTCCTTGCGTGTCCAATCACACTTGGCCAATAAAAGAATTCTATTCTTCTTATTCTTCTAGTAGGCTGCAAAGCATGGGGTGAGGTGAGGTGAAATAGCCCTCATCTTTGTAAGATTCTTAAGACATCTGTGGCACACATTTACCGGTAATTAGACAGTCTTATAATGCCAGAATTATTAGCAGGATACCTTGACGGGCCAGATTTTTTTGCTGAGAGGTATTGGATAAACAAAACTGAACACCCACCATGTTAAGGGCAATGAAGCTTATGAATTCCAAAGGAGCTGGACAATCAACCAATCAGAATAGAGCTGGAAGGGACCTTGGAGGTCTTCTAGTCCAGCCCCCTGCCCAAGCAGGAGACCCTATACCATTTCAGACAAGTGGCTGTCCAGTTTTCTTCTTTAAAACTTCCGTGTTGGTCCACCGTCAACTTTTGAAGGCAAGCTGTTCCACTAATGGTCCTCACTGTTAGGATGTTTCTCCTTAAATTCGAAGGTTGCTTCTCTCTTTTGATTAGTTTCCATCCATCGTTTCTCGTCTTGCCTTCCGGTGCTTTGGAAAATAAGTTGCCCCTTCCCCTTCTTTTTTTTGGGGGGGCAGCCCCTCAAATATTGCTATCACGTTACCCCTCGTCTTTCTTTTCTCTAGAGTAGGCGTGGGACGGGACACACTACTGGGCTTAAGTCCAAAAGTCCAACTTCTCCAGCCTTTCTGCAGATTCGCTCCCATAATGCATTGTTTAGCCACACAGCTCGCATGGAGAGCCATGCTCTCAAACAGACACAGACACACACACACACCACGTCCTGCCTTCCTTTCAGGTCGATAACCGTTGTGCAGCGCCAATGAGATTTTGTTCCACCTCAGCCTAAACGGAAGGAAGTGAAAGGTATTTTCTCCTCCCTTTGTAAAAGCACACACGATAAAAAGATTTTACAAAAGCACAACGGACGCCGACTGCTTATCCTCCCATAAAAACGACGTCGTCTCTCAGGTTTGCGATGTGACTCGTTTTCTCGCGGCTGATCCTCTTGGTGAGGGGGAATTACTCCGTGGGCCTCACCAAAGCCGGAGGAGAAGCAGAGTTTATGGAAAGAGCCGTCTATGAAGCCATCCAAGGACAGGGCAGGACTGGGGTCCTGCCTGCAAGGATGCCGCCTTGACCACTCGAAGAGCTCCCTAAAACTGCCAAGCGTAATGGTATAGAGACGGTCATCCGTGATGCTTTTTTGAGGAAGGGGTGGCAGTGAGGACACGGGTACCTGCACAATATATGAGCCCAGTTCCTCTTAAGTCTCGAACCCCACAGAATATTGTGGAGAATAAGAGGATTAGGGCAGAGGTGGGTCTCAGCAGGTTCTGACCAGTTCCGGAGAACCGGTAGCGGAAATTTTGAGTAGTTTGGAGAATTGGTAAATACCGCCTCTGACTGCCCCCCCCCCATGCCCCCATCTATTCTCTGCCTCCCGAGTCCCAGCTGATCGGGAAGAAATGGGGATATCAGCCCTGCATTTTGGCCTGCCACACTTTTCTACTATGCATTTTTCTGTTGTGGGGAAATGGGAGGGGGGATAGTACGGAGTTGGAGACATGTAGCCATAACAAAATTCTTTCTAGAATGCCAAGGTCATCCTTTGTCTTCATACCAGACCGGAACGAGGTGGCCGAACCTGCCAGCATGGCAGAGAGAGATTGGACCATGGGACAGACTTGTGGGTGTTAGGGCAGGGTCTTGAACTTTCAACTAAGGGGTGGAAACCTGTAAATCTTCGGATTTGGGTTTCAACAGTTTGTGCCAACATGTCTCTCCTAATAAATCGGAACTTTGAGGAAAGCTTTGCCTTGGAGTCTGATCTGTTTAGGGATGATATTTGGAATGCTGACAGACATAGAAATAAAACAATATTACAGCATTCATTAGAGTCTCATATTCATGAGAGTGGTAGATTTTTAATTGACTTTACAACTCTAACTTTGGGCTTATTTCTTTCTCTTTTGAAAAAAGTTCTCACAAAACAATTGACAAACCAAGGGGAATGAAGTCTTTTTTCTACTGCCCTGATTTGTCTCCTAAATGTTAGCCTGCTTAATTTCCTAAATTTTACATTTTCCTTCTCAGGGAAATGTTCCAACTCGAGAGAGTATCCATATGTATTACCAGAACCACATAATGAAACTTTCTAGGGAATCAGGATTGGATGAAATTTATGAGCCTGGACAGGCTGAGAGGACTGCAAGTTTAGAATCAGCAGCTTCTCGTGACAGTGAATCCAGGTATTCTCTTACAATGAGCACAATAATTCTACGTATATAGAGGATGAACTTTATAAATATATAAACACCTTGTAATGAAGCTTAGCTTGTAGTTGATGCTAAAGTAGCATAGAATCTTGTACTAAACTATTTAAAAGATGATAGCCAACATACTTCTTCAATTTTCTTATGTTTTAGAGTCTATGAAAGCAGCAGTGTTTCTATCTAATGAAATATTATTTTTGGTGTGACTTTTAATAAATTTAGTACCAAAAAGTTCATACTTTTAATATACAATATCCCTGTGTATTAAAAGAACATGAGAGTCCACAAATTATTCTCAAATAGCACATCCCTAAACTCAGTGATCTATTGTAAAACTGACTCCCATATTATATTACATTCCCATATCATTTATTTTTGCAACATTACAAAAGATTATTGCTGCAGAGATACAGTATGTTCCATTTGAGAACTGACTCTGACTCTATGAGTACTTCTCATTTGGAGGAACTTCTGTATTTCTTATTATGTGCATAAAACTTCCATTTTTAAGGCTGAAGCAGGTGGACAAAACACACTCATGTGACCTCAGGGTCCTATGATCAGATTTTGTGCAACCTTTTCTTAATTAATTTTAGAGAAAAAACATTTTTCTTCAAAAACTGTCCCAACTAGTATCATGAAAAATGAGCATCTACTATCTATTTTTTTAAAAGCTGCTGCTTAAATATTATTCATATCTGGTTTGTTTCATTGTTCTCAGGTATGTTCATTTCTAAGCTGGAGAAAAATAGAATTAAAACCTCCCAAAATGGTTGTGGCTACACTGGGATAAAGAAAATTGTATTTTTTTAAACAGATCAATATTTGGAAATTAAAATAATATAGCACCCTTTTAGTTTTAGTATAGGCTATTTACAATAACTTTAATATATTTGGCTATATCTTTTTAAAATATTGATTTGTAGTGCCTGCTTATTGTGCCTATAAGTATCTCAACTGCAGCATTTTTAGCTACTGATCAAATGTTACTGAGAGATTAAAAAAGCTAAAAATGATGCATTTTATCAATCTTACTAGAATGCATGGATTCCATTAGTCTTACACCATTAATAAGCTTACATCCTAATTTCTCCTGGCTTCACATTTTGTTATTACTGATCTTGTGTGGTTATCAGAATAAGAATAGTCTACTTTGGCACCAAAAAGCTTGTTATCTTCCATTAAATCCTTTTTTGTCTATGTCTCCATTGGTATTTTGCTTGGCCAATCTGCACGTTCACTATTGAGCCACATCAGGATGCCATTGGTATATACTGTAACATTGTCTTTGTAATTGTTTGCACTGATAGCTGCTGCACGGAAGCAACTACACTGTTGTTGTCCAGGCAATCTACCCTTGATGATTTAGATGGTCCAGACCCTATTCCTAAAACAAGTGAACGTGCACGACCTAGGCTTCGTAAAACATACAGCATGGATATGTCCTCCTCATCCGCTGACAGTGGCAGTATAGTATCAAGGTGCTTAATCCTTGCATGCTTTTCACTCAATTATCCCAACCACTATATATTTTGGCAATGTAAATTGATGTTTGCGTTTTTAAAAGTAAAACTATTGGCATACTCATTTGAAGCAGTTCTGTCTTGTTTTGACTGATAAGTAATATGTCGTATATGTCATTTTCATACCTTTACTTTAACCCTTACATTTTTTTGCTTTCAGGATTCTTAATTATATGCCTGTTTATAGTTTTACTTTTTAGTTAAACTGAGAGCATGGAATGCTGCATTCAGATGCTGATTTATGATTCTCGTTTTCTTCAGTTAGCATTATTGCTCACAAAAATGTTTAACTGTGCCCAAGACACAAGGGATCTTTTTAAAGCAGAGAAGATAGACCCTTTATTATATGATCCCAATTCGTTTGTGCATTATAAAACATATATCACGAACCTGTTCTTCATACACAGGTAATATGTAACAATAAATTAGAAAAACACCTTAAAGTACATTAAAATAAAACATTTCATGGCATGCAACATAGTTATACAATCCCAATGGTGGTTATTAATTAATGAACAGAATCATAACTTCTAAAATGCTGAAACAAATCAAAACCTTTTCAACATGAAAACATTTGGAGAATGTGAATATTTCCAAAACTGATGTTGTCAAATCCACACTGATATAATAGTGAAATCCAATGTAGAACCAACAACTCATTTTTTATTTTTAAAAAGGGGGAATAAACGTTATTTGTAAAGTGAGAAATTGACAAAAATATTCTTCCTTATTCTTGACAGTGAGGCTACTCAAGTCACTATGCTGTATTCCCGTCAGGGGACGGCAGAAACTATTGAAGAGGTTGAAGGGGAGGACCATGAAGGAGAAGAAGCAGAAGCTGAACCTATAGAGGAACATGAAATGGAAGATTATTGTATGGATTCTGAAGGAGCTGCATATATTTCTGATTCAGATATGCCATCCTATTCTGCTTTGGATGGCATTGCTGAACCCCCTCCGTCATATAGCAAAGCTGTGAGCTTGGAACTTTTCCCCTTAGATAGTTCCCATGATGGTTCATCTAGCAGAAACCAAATGCTAGTGAGCCCAGATGAAAATCAGTCTGAAAAACCAGAAGATTCTATTCTTCCTCCTTTGACACATGAACTGACTGCAAGTGAATTACTACTTAACAAGTAGGTATTCATGATTAAGTATGCAAATTAGTTACAATGGTGATGAAAATTCTTTGTGAAAACATTTGTCAGCTGGGGATTTTTGCTGTTTATTTAACAAGCTGAATTCATCTGACATTCACTTATCTTTTCAAATGCCCTGATTTACCTGGATTTCCTTAAATGTAATTGATTTACGTAGTACCAACTTTTGTCTTGACTTGGAAAATAAGCAAGCCAAGGTATAGTTTATAGCTTGATCTGTGAAATTAGTTGCATAGCTCTTGAACAATACTCTATTATGTAGAAGCATTGTTATTATTTAACAAGAGCTGTGGTGGAACAGTGGTTAGAATGCAGCATTGTAGGCTAACTCTGCCCACAGCCTGGAGTTCGATTCTGACTAGCTCAAGGTTGACTCAGCCGTCTACCCTTCTAAGGTCGGTAAAATAAGGACCCAGATTGTTGGGGCATGGTGACATTGTAAACCACTATAAATCTAAATGCTTTTGCTATTACTTACAGATTATTCTCTAGAATAAGATCTCCTGTAGGGATTGGACTAGAAAACCTCCAAGTTCCCTTCCAAGGCTATTATTCTATGTTATATATTCTAATTTAAAATATTTACATATAATTAGATATAAAATCATCGGATCTAATTTTATTCCTACAGAATGTTTCATGATGAGGAACTAGATGAGTCTGAGAAATTCTACTCTGGTCAACCTCGACATTTGCTTCTTATTTATGCCCTATATAATACACTTGTAGCCCGCTCAGAAATGGTGTGTTATTTTGTGATCATTCTTAATCATATGATCTCTGCCTCCACAATTACCCTTGTGCTTCCTATCCTCATCTTCCTTTGGGCAATGCTATCTGTTCCAAGGCCTAGTAAACGTTTTTGGATGACAGCTATAATTTATACAGAGGTATGTCATTAGTCAATAGCTGTTGAACAACCCTTGCAATGTTACAAGAACTTTGTCTTCATTTGTGATTTAGAAAGAGACCTGAGGCTTCTGCTTTCTGGTTTAAACTAACTTCAGTTGTTACATTTAAGCCTGAGCAAGCTGTAATTTATTTAAATTGCAATCAATTCATAGCTTTGGATTCTGACTTTTTTTTAGTAACCAGTAGTGTCACCATAATTCATGGTTAGATGTAATGCAAAGTACCGGTATGCTTTGGGTAACTATTCTAGAAAGCATATGCTATCTTTCTTGTGACCCTGATAGAGGAGGGGGGAAAAGGGGGTACTCAAGTTTGAATCATCTTGCTTAATGCATCAGTGTCTAAACCACAATGGACTGCTTTATGCGCACACAAAATCATAATATATAAGTTGCATGAGCTACAATCTATCTGTTCATGTTGTTAGGCCTAATTTCCCCACATTTCTTATACTGTATTAAAGGGTTTTCATTCATCAGGCTACAGGTTCATGCAAACCAGGGATTTTTCCTAAGAATATCACTCAGTCCGAGATGGGCATTCCTAGGACATTGGAAGTTATCATATTTAAGTGCCCAGATACTTCTGGATAATTATTTTTATTTAAATCGGTTTATGTCAATAAAATATCACTAAACGTAATTCTGGGCACGAATAAAAATGAAAGCAATAAATAAGGCAAAAACATTAAAACAGTGAGGTTTCAGTGCCATACTCAGGCCTGAAACCTGACCGAAGGTAATCCATATATTTCACTTCTCCCAGGGTCCTCTGAAATTGTAGCCTGACTGCCTCCATTTTCTTTAAGTTGTTCAAAATGGTTGGGTCTAATGAGGGCTTCTTGAAAAGGGACAGGCTATCACCTCTGTATTGGTAAAACCATTCCCTCTTTCAGCCCTGATGGTACAGTGGTTAAAATGCAGTATTGCCGGAAAACTCTGCCCGCAGCCTGAAGTTCAATCGGTAAAATGAATACCCAGATTCTTGGGGGCAATATGGAAATGATGCTTTTATACTGTAAGCTTCCCAGAGAGTAAAGTGCTATGGGGCAGTATATAAGCCTAAATGCTATTGCTATTGAAGAACACATTTGCCACCAAAGCAGCCTTGCAAATGAGTGTCCAGCCCCAACCTCCTCAAGATAGATAGTTGCCTGTGATCCTTGAAACAAGATCACTATCTGCAAGTGTATTAAGGGCAGAAAAGCAATTATGCTTTGCCACCCTTACTGCCATGAAATAGCCCTTATTAGCTGCTCTAAGTCATGCTGAACTGGATTCACCTCATGTTATCCCTAGCAGCATTCTAGGCATCTCTTCCTTCATTTCATCTCCTTAAGCTGCTCTTTAAACCAAGAAGGAAGAGAGAAGCTGGGTAAACACAAGCTATGCAATTCATTCCAATTCTCTGGAACAACCCCAGTTTCCCAGCTTCAAATTCCCCTTTCTCTTTTTTATTTCCCCTCATCTGAAATCCCTAATCCTGTAGAAGCACATGTTGGGTCCTTTTTTCTTTATATTATTTAGTTTTACAGCAGTGCTTCAGAATGTGGAAACTTCTTTGATTCCAAACTGAACCAAATACAGTTTTGAAAGTGGAAGTGCAGATGGACAGTGCAAATTTCACTTTACACCATAGAGATCATCCAGTCAGACCCATACCCACTCAGTATGGGATCCATTGGTGGAATACCTCTGATAGGTGTCTATCCATTCTCTCTTTGAAGCAAAGAGAATCCACCACTGCATGTGGCATCCTGTTCCACCTGTTAGACTGATTTTAATAAGGGCCAGAAAATATTGTCAGTCTATTTTGAGAAATCTGTTAAGAAATCCAGTGATGCCAGAAAAAACAAGGCAAGAGATTGCCTAGTAATACTGAAGCAGGAAATCAAGTTTTCCTTGTGAATTTTTAGGAAGCATGTTGGATTTCAACTTCCTTAAGTATTATAGATCTATTTTAGATCTTGACCCCATTATTTATTATCAAGCATAACAATTGTTAAGAAACTGGATTTTGTTACTTTTTTCTGTTTAATATTATTTTTCTCTTTCTCTCTCTCCCCAACAGGTTACAATAGTGATAAAGTATTTTTTCCAGTTTGGATTCTTCCCTTGGAATAAACAGTTAGAACTAAAAAAAGATAGACCTTATTTTGCTCCTAATATTATTGGCATTGAGAAGAAAGAGGGTTATGTGCACTACGATCTTGTTCAACTACTTGCTTTGTTTTTCCATCGGTCCATTTTAAAGGTATGTTTTTGTTTGTTATTTTGTTTTGGAGACAAAATAGTAAAACTGTCAGACTGTATACTTTCCAACATACCTGACTTCTTTGTTTTTGTTTTTAATAAAATAGTGTTCCACTAAACCAAAAAAGAATAATTTACTTCATGCTTGATTCAAAAATGCATGAAGGTACCTACTTTCTTTTATTGGAAAGCAGCTCTATGCAAGGGTTCTTGAATCACTCAGAAGTTTCATGCTCAATTTATCTCTCAATCTCTCAATCTCAGTGCTGAGTCTATGGAAAGGGTTTATATTCTGTAATTTTCATTGTTAAGTCCTTTGCCTTTCTCAATTAGTAAAGAAATCTCTGAAGGTAAGCATTTTACTCTCTCCCAGTGTTGCAAAAAGAAGCTCTATCAGAGTGGGCAAGAAGAATGTGTCTCTCAGATGAGAAAAATATTTGTATGTGTGTTTTTATGTGCATATGGTATGTATATGAATGAGTGTGCGGAAATGTCCTTGAGGCCAGGGAAAAATTAAACACCAGTCACCTAGTAATAATCTAACCTTTCTCTAAAGGTCATGACACACCATTTCAACTATAATCATCCCACAGGAAAATTAAACAGCATTTCTGAAAATAAAAACTGATTATAGCACAGAAGTTATTAAAATGAAATTCTTTTTTGTAATAATGTTATCAGAGGTTAGATGACAAGACTAAAGCCAAAGCTTTGTATAAAGTGAAACAATATCCAGAACACTCAATATCTAACTATAACAAGTAATACCAGTAACTCTGAAGATACCTTAATGTTGTTCTTTTTAGTGTCATGGATTATGGGATGAGGAAGATGGAGGAGACTATGGGACTAGTAAAGATGACTCAGATGATGAGTTGGCTGAATCATATAGAAGAGATTCCGCTGACTCTTTGACGTCAGTCAATTTGGCAGCATCTGTTGAGTCCATACATGTCCATTTCCCAGAACAGCAAACCGCCATCCGCAGGAAAAGTTCAAGCAGTGCCTCACATTTATCACAGAGGTCCAGCTTCTCCTCTCACCGTTCGAAGAGAGGTATGACTGGTGGCATCGAAACTCTAAAATGGACTTATTTGCCTAAGCTTTTCTTTTTTTTTTTCAAGAAAGAAAGTAGCAAAGAATAACCATTAAATCTTAGGCAACAATGACCCTTATATTAAAGAATGCTAAGCTTAGATAGTTATTATAATATGTTGACATATTATTTTCTTTGAAGAACTATTTTCTCCCTACAAACCTGAAATTATTTTAGGCAAATAATAAAAACATTGGAATGTTAGAAGACAAAAAATTCTTAGTAAGAATGTATTTTAGTAGCTTTAATTTACGATGTAGCATTTTTATTTTTCAGGTATTTGTTGTGTTTTAAAATTCATAAGATGCCTGAGTTATATCTTAAAAGGTAATCTAGGAATGTTAACATTAGTGCAGAACTTTCTACTTTAAAATAAGTTTTACCTCCTTGACAATATTTTTAAAGAACACTATGCTATAAAGTTATGTGTATACATTTACAGTTTAAGGTTTATATAGTAATCTAAATGTATAGAAGAAAGCCATTTTGATATAGTAATTAAAGCACCACACTAGAATCCAAATGACTCTGAATTCTAGTCCCCTTTTAGGCATGAAAAACCTGGGGGTGACTTTGGGATTGTCTCTCAGCCTAACCCGACTCAGAGGGTTGTTGTTGGGATGTAACAGGAGGAGGAAGGAATATTAGGTATACCGTATTTTTCAGAGTATAAGACACACCTTTTCCCCCCCTAACAGAGGGTGGAAATGTTGGTGCGTCTTATACACCGAATACAGCAATTTTGGCCTCCTGAAGCCCCGCTGCATTCTAACCACTGTGCCACCAGGGTTCATTTTAGAATTAAAAGTTTTCCGTTCCCTAGTTGCTGAATAATGGAAATGAAAGGTGGATTTTCAAAACAGAAAAATGCATCAGCATGTTTTTGCCTTTTTTTTCTTCACTACAAGTTAAAATGATCCCAAGCACAGGAGTAATAACTGAAAGAGATTTTCTGTTTGTTTTGTTTGATAAAAAAGAATTAATCTTTTGTTTCACATTTTGATTCTTGCTTTTTCTTATTAATTGTAGTTTAAAGAAATCTATTTTTTCCAAGTGTGGAAAAAGAAAAAAGATATGCAGACCCAGATTTTTTTTTCCTTTTCTTTTGAGCTTTCCCTTAGAAGTGCAATAATTCTTTCTCCACTTATGTTTTCAGGAAGTACCAGCACACGCAACAGTAGTCAAAAAGGAAGCAGTGTGTCGAGCATAAAAAGGAAGTCAAGAAAAGAGCTTCTGATGGAAAAACTGAGAGAACAATTTATCATCGCAAAGGCATTTACAATTAAAAAGTGAGTAATTACACATATTAGATTTATTGAAATAAATGGTGAATCCAGAACATGTTCAAAATGTTCTAGGATTGAGGAAGGGGCCAGAAAAAATCTGTATCCATTTTATGACACTAATGAACTCCAGCCCATCACTGATTGCTAAGGCAGACCTATATGCTTGATTGCCATACAGCAAGAAAAGATTTCAGGAAAATGGGAAACAGATTTTTTTCCATTCAGTATATTAGGGACTCATTCCAATACTAAATCACTAAGACTTCAATTACCTTATTTCCTTCCTTTTCTTCCAGCAGTAAATACAAACAGTCCACCACTATTATTTTAAGGTTATCTTGTTTCTAACAACATTAATAAATCATTTTCTGCATATATGCATATATGAAGAATCTATCAGGCATCCATGGGGATATCAAGTTCCTAACATCCCTCTTCTATAACAAGGCTTGAAGTTATTTGCTTGCTTTAAATTATATGTGCTGGAAGAAATGAAATATCCTAAAACAAAGGAAGCTAATCTGTTACTTGATAATTTAAATATATGGAGATACAACTCCCATAGCAATTTTAACACAAAATATTTTGAAAGGAGTCCTACTTTTTCCTTGGAGGAATCAATTACAGGCAGTTATCATTTAGTGACTACAATTGGGATTGGCAATTCCATTCCAGTCGCTTAGTGGGAAATCATGCCACTACAGCTGTACTTTCTGGCTTGAAACTAATCAATTTCACATTTCTTTGCTTTTGTTTGCTTCCTACAATTCCTCTGTCCTTTGGAATGCCCACTCCTGCACAGGTATAATTAACAAAATGGGAAATAATGTTTGCATTTACATTAATTGGAGAATAAGAGATTACAAGAGAGTAAGCAGGAACACAGTGGGGAATAGGCATTAAAAGAATGCTGGCTCCAACAGCCACCAACACACTATACAAACAGCCTGGTAAATTCCCCATTATTTGACTGCTTACTCTCTTGTAATCCCTTCCACTCTAATCTCTGCTTTGCAAGGGGGGAAAAAAACACAAGTCAGGCACAAGTCAACACTTACTGACTGGAACGGCAATCATGTGACTCCGAAGGTTGCAAATGATTGTAAACTTTGAACCATTGCTGAATGAATGGTTGATAGGTGAGGATTATCTGTACATTGATTAGGATCAGATCAAGAGAAAAGTATTTAAGCCAACCTTTGCATGTTTTTACTAAAATGAATTCTGTTATATAATTGCCTCTACCATTGGAGACAGGAATAGATCAAGAGTGAAGACAATCAAGGCCTCCATATTGCGCTTCATATAGTATTTATGGTGCACGATCTGAAGAATATCTATGGGGCAACAAATGACCTTCTTAGCACGTGCATTTTCCCACAAAATTACTTTGTAACAATGAGAGTGACTTTTGTATTTTTTCAGGGCACTTCAAATATATCTGCCCATCAGACAGTTTTTCTACAATCTTATTCACCCGGAATACAGTGCTGTGACAGATGTTTATGTCCTGATGTTTCTAGCTGATACTGTGGACTTCATTATCATTGTCTTTGGATTCTGGGCTTTTGGGGTATGTTAATAAGAATTGATGTGCTTGAGTAAATGTAGTTATTTTTATAACTATTACTTTTATAAGAAATAATTTTTCTCCCTCTGTCTTCTTTCTATTTTCTTCGCAGAAACATTCTGCAGCAGCAGATATTACTTCTTCATTATCAGAAGACCAAGTCCCAGAGGCCTTCTTAGTGATGGTACTAATTCAGTTTGGAACCATGGTGGTAGATCGGGCACTGTACCTGAGAAAGACAGTCATGGGGAAAGTCATCTTTCAGGTTATCCTTGTTTTCGGCATACACTTTTGGATGTTCTTTATCTTGCCCATAGTGACAGACAGGTAAACGCATTGTGTTTAAATGATTTTATTTGTTACTTTTATTATTTATTACTTTTTTTAAAAAGTGACCTCTTCATCTGCATAATGATAAAATTCATCTCTTATGAATGATTGTATTGAACAAATGAAAAAGGTAATTGATGTGAAAAGAAATGAGTTAGCTTTACTACATTTAAATAATATCAAAAGTATTCATTCTATGGAAGGCATATAAAAATGCATTTGTTTTCTTGATGTGTGTTTTGTGTTATAGGAAATTTAGTCAAAACATAGTTGCCCAGCTTTGGTATTTTGTGAAATGTGTTTATTTTGGATTATCGGCATATCAGATACGTTGTGGCTATCCAACCCGTGTACTTGGCAATTTCCTCACAAAAAGTTATAATTACGTGAATCTGTTTCTATTCCAAGGGTAAGTCTGTGAGTCTGGTACAATATGTCTTTTTTTCTTTACAGTTCCATTTTTTTATTTATACTTTCTTACTATTTATAGATTGCACTTCACCAACATTAACTCATAATAAAATCATATTATCATGCCACATGAATGTTTTCTTTAATTTGAAAATGCTACATTATTTCGTAATATGAATTAGATGGACACCATTAAATTTACGCTTGATCATGAAATCAATTCTAATTCATAAATGGACCAATTATAACCCTTCTACTCAGAAGTAAAAAGGAAACTTTTTTGGGACAAAATCTTCTCATTTCTTGTACCAGGGAAGAGAAAATAGGGGCATCATGCTCTTCTTGTATAGAAGGTTTTAAAAAATTATCATAGACAAATGGAACATGTTAGCTAGTGTTCATCCTAGTACATGAATGATGTTAAAACTAAATTATAGGTCAACCTATATCTACATAAGGACGTGGTGGCTCAGTGGCTAAGACACTGAGCTTGTCGGCAGTTAGGTGTTCGAATCCCTAGCGCTGCATAATAGAGTGAGCTGCCATTACTTGTACCAGCTTCTGCTGACCTAGCAGTTTGAAAGCATGTAAAAATGCAAGTAGAAAAATAGGGACCACCTTTGGTGGGAAGGTAAAAGCATTCCATGCACCTTTGGCATTTAGTCATGCTAGTCACATGACCATGGAGACATCTTCAGACAGAGCTGGCTCTTTGGCTTTGAAACGGAGATGACCACCGCCCCCTAGAGTCGGAAACGACTAGCACATATGTTTGAGGGGAACATTTACCTTTTTATATCTACATAAACCAGTTCTAAATGTTTAAATAAATCGGTCTCCTTTTTTCTGGAGGATTATATTTTTATTGCAGTAAATTAGGGAAATAGTGCTTCTAAAAGTGGTAGTGGCAATCTGGGGGTTCTCTGGAAGCCACAAAATGGAAAGCGTGGACTGCAAGGAAGTCACAAAATAGAAGGTGTGGACTGCATTTGACTCATGCAATGAAAACCACAGAATATCCCAAGCTAAAACTGATTTTTCTCCTTTGGTAGGTTCCGTCTAGTCCCTTTCTTGACTGAATTGAGGGCCGTCATGGACTGGGTTTGGACAGATACCACATTAAGTCTTTCCAGTTGGATCTGTGTTGAAGATATTTATGCTCATATATTCATTTTAAAGTGCTGGCGAGAGTCAGAAAAAGTAAGATATTTATTTAAGGGTTTATTTTTTCTTTGCAACCTTATAATCAGGACAAATTCACCTTGTACAGTGTCAGAGACAAATGTGTTCATATTTCTCATCTATCCGTATTGGATTAATAGTGTTTCAAACTTCCTAGAATTGATGGGATTGCAATATTAATCTCATTTTTTACTTACATTCACAGGCACTTGTTTCTGTGTATTTCTATGTCTATGTATTTATGTTTATTTCTATTTCAACATCGCTCCATAACTTTCTCAGAAATAATTTCTGGATGCACCACTGTGGTACCAAGTAAGAGTGTTTTAGAACCTTTGTCAGTGAGATATTCCCCTGGAAAACCAGGATAAAGATCAGAGCTAAAACTACTAGGACTTTGTATGTAGTACTTAGATTCTGTTGGGCTTTTTAATGAACAATTTTATTTTTTTTCCATTAGGAAAGCAGTGTATAGTGCAGAAGTGTGGGTTATGATGGCATCCAGACTGCTAGGCTATGTGCTACAGAATAGATACATTAAAAGTGCACCTATTAGCGCTACAGCCTGTAGCATTCATTTGAGCAGAAGTTTAATTTTACTCAGTAGCTGTCCATTAATACAATTACAATCAATTATTTGAAGGAAAAATAAGAATTAGATCTTTCAGTTCCTACAGTTTTCTAATTCCTATGGATCTGAAATCTGTTGCTACTATGAAATAATGCTTTCCATTGGAATGTTGTTTAGACAAGCTAATTCTAAGTTCATATTTTTCTGAGCAGCATAGTATGAAAAAATATATTATTTTTCATACTTTGTTTAATTTACTTTTACTTTTCCAAAGTTTCAAACAAGCTTTTTCATTCACTTCCGAACTCTGCTAACGATGATGATAGACAGCATATACAATCAAATTCCAGAGGTTATGTATATGTTGAACCCCTGAATTACAAGACCTTTATAAAAATTCTGATACAAGACTCCTTTGGCAGTTTCTACAAAACAGCATTTTTTCATATAAGCTTTATGGGTCTGAGGTCACTAAGAGCTGCTTGAATTGCAGCGTTGTTACTATGGCAGATCTTGCATGAAGAATTAAAAATATACTTTGCTACCTCTAGTTGATGAAATCAGTTACAGCCTACCTAGAAATACAGATTTCATTGTCAATTTCTGCTTAGGATTCTAAAGTTTTGTTGGGGGGGCGGGGAAATTAGACCATGTGGTTTTAAACAATGACAGTTACTATTGAATTCACTGTTCCTGTACAAGATGCTGGACTACGTGGCAGCCCTGTCTCAGTTATAGTCATTTGGATAATACTAATTATTTAGAACATGTGTGGTGTGACAAGAAACTACGGAGTCTGGATATGATAAGGACACCACATATGAACACAGAGTAAAGTTCAAATACACGGAAGATGTAATTTAAAATTTCAATGGGCTCTTTTTCAAAGGAAAGAAAAACACATGCATTTACTTGCTTATTTGCTTTTTTTCTCTTTTTGCAGCGATATCCCCAACCTAGGGGCCAGAAGAAAAAGAAAGTTGTGAAGTATGGAATGGGTGGCATGATTATTGTCTTGCTGATATGCATAGTGTGGTTCCCGCTGCTCTTCATGTCTCTAATTAAATCTGTTGCAGGTGTCACAAATAAGCCTCTTGATGTATCCATCACAATAACTTTAGGAGGTTACCAGGTACAACCTGTTAAAATGTCGTGTGTTATTTTCTTTCATAAGCTAACATTTATTATAGACTTAAATTTTAGCAAAAGAAAGCATTGATGTATATTGACTAAAAGGTATCCATCATGTCTACAGCAACTTTTATGTTATTTTCCAGCCTATTTTTACAATGAGTGCCCAGCAAAGTCAATTAAAAAATATGACAAATAGACAATATAAAGACTTCCTCAGTGCATTTAATAAGGACACTGTAAGTATTTCTTTAATACTATAAAAATAATATTACTAATGGCAAGCTATTGTGGAAACATTCAATATTCTTCAAAATACCATTGTTACTATGTTATTTATTTAATATTCCATTTGTACTGACATTCTGAGCGTATGCATGAATTCATCTGTAAATCCAGTTAAACTCAGTGCTTAATAAAATGTAAAGAAGGAAGCACTAAATTTATATTAATGCATATTTGGATGTGTGTTATACCCCAGCAATTGCACCTTTCTGTGTACAAGTAGAGACAAACATGGACAAATTGGACAATAGCTTAGTACTTGGACTAGCACACATATGTGAACACATGCTTCAAATATTACACACAAAGGCATATCTGCAATGGCCATTTTAAATCAGTCACTTAGTAATTAATGCTTGTCTGTTTAAGTAGCTGCCCTGTTGTAAAATGGGAATGTTGAACTTCTTATAAATTGAAAAATATTTCACTCATTTTCTGCAAACTAGTTAATCAGTTACATTTATGTTGTTCTCATGCTTTTGAGTTAAAAGGAGAAAATAAAACAAAATTTGGTTCAGCTAGCTGGTTTCATGATTTTCAAGTAGTGGATTTCTCTCACAGAATGTGGAGTATTGTGCTTTGAAGTGCTCTGACCATTCAGTTAATTAGCATAACAATGTTTCTGGTTTTTGTCCAGTCTGCCATTCTATGTGCTATGTCTCGCTGTTTTCTTTCATTCATCCACTAGTCATGACTGTACATCTTTTCCACAGCTTGAATAATGAAACTTTTGACAGAACAGTTCTATAGACAACAAATAGAGATAATTTCTTTCTTATATTTTTTTAAAGGGTGCTTTACAGTTTCTAGAAAACTATGCTATAGAAGATATAACAGTGGCTCAGCTAGAAGGCAGTTCAAATTCCTTATGGACCATCAGCCCTCCTAGCAGAAAAAATATGATAAAGGAGCTCAAGACAGATAGTCCTGATTTTTCTTTGGTTATTTCATGGAACATTCAAAGGTATATCATTGATAGTATATAGGCGTATCACTTTTTTTGTCTGGATATGAAAATGGTTAGAAGTAAAATATGGTAAATATTATCGATTGGAATAATGTCTTTTATATTAAGAATAGCAATAATAATAGGCCTGAACCTCATGTAGTAAAAGTGATAAAGTTCAGTATTAAAATAATTAGCACTGAAATAATATGGAACCCACCTGCTCTGTGAGATAAGGATGATGATGATGATGCATTTTGAGCATTATTTACTCCATATGATAACTGCATACAACACAATCCTGAAATGTGAAAAATTATTCTTAAGTATTTATAATATTCATTCTATTGCCTATCTGTCCATCTGCCATCTTGTTTAACCACCAATTTAACCTTAGTTTTAGTGCTAGTAAATACTGTTGTAAGATTTTTAGACTCTTATGGATATCATAATTGTTTATGGAACACTTAGTGTAAAGTGTTTGAACTAGGCGCCCTGTTTAAATATTTTACATTCCCAGTAAAAATAAGCTACCATGCATCTCTGTTATCTGTGTAAAAATATGAAAAGTCAGCCTCCTCAACGCAGAATCTTAGTTCCTGGGAAATTATTAACATCAGTTTATCAATTAGCATCAATTTTCTGACAGTACTGTGGCAGCAGGGAACAAATCTGAAGTTTTATTTGTGAGAATAGAAGCCACAGCCTATAGTAGCCCCATGATGAGATAGGTGTCAAATAAATATAATAACAACAACAAGAACAACAAATATTCATAGAATAGAGTTGTCAGTCAAATTAGTATTTCAAACTCTCCTATCTAGTGATTATGTTGAATATAACAATTAGAAGAAGTAGTTTGTAATATATGTTACTGAATGATTAAATAATACATTTTTTATAAAATATTTATTAAAGAAATGTCTCTCTTGGAGCAAAAGCAGAAACGGTATCAGATAAAATATCTCACAATCTACCAGCTGATACAAGAAAACAAATTGCAGCAATGATGGAAAATCCAAATCAACATGTAAACCACTTTGTGTAAGTACTTTTTGATATATTCTAAAATACAAGATATTTTATTTCTTATATAGAAAAATAGAAAAAGCTCATGATTATATTACATTTGTATATATTTTGCAATATATATGTGCCATAATTTATCTTCCTTCCTTCCTTCCTTCCTTCCTTCCTTCCTTCCTTCCTTCCTTCCTTCCTTCCTTCCTCTGTAGAAAGAATATATTACTCCACCTTCATGTTGGTATTAAATCCTTATATAATGATCCCTAAATTGAACTAATTACTAAATTATAATCTTCTGGATAGGATTCTTCATTTATATAAATGCAGATCAATCATCTGCAAGGGCCTTTAAGAGAAACAAATACCCAGTTTCAAACAGAAATATACCACAACTGGAGCTACAAATAAAGAATGGGGAAAAGATTGCATATTGTGACTATTGTCTTTTCACCATTTGTTTGTTAATCATTCAGTGTTTTTGAACTGATAATATGTGGTACATGTATTCAACAAGTACACCCACATGTAGCTTTGGTTCTTTTTATTGTATAGTACTATCAAGGAAGCAGAAACATGTACAGATAGACCCCCTCAACTTACAATAGTTTATTTACTGGCCATTTGAAATTACAACAGCACTGGGGGGAAATGGCTTATGACCGCTTTTCATACATATAACCAATGTAGCATCCTCATGGTCATGTGATCAAAATTCAGACGCTTATCAACTGAATCATATTTATGATGGTTGCAGTGTCCCAGGGTCATGTGATTACCTTTTACAACCTTCTGACAAGCAAAATCAATGGGGAAGCCAGATTCATTTAAGAACCATGTTACTAATTTAAGAACTGCAGCAATTCACTTAACAACTGTGGCAAAAAAAAGGCCATAAAATAGGATAAAACTCATTTAATCGCTGTCTTGTTTAGCAACAGAAATTTTGGACTCAACTGTGGTCGTAAGTCGAGGACTACTTGTATATGTGTCAAAGTCTCTTTCGGCATAGTTTGCACTTGGCTCATAGAAGATCATTTAAAGAATTAGATGAATAGTTAACTGTTCTAGAGTTTGTTTTAATAGAAAAATGTTACCCTTCTGATACCAAAATTGAGAATACTTTGATGATGGGATAGCTGTCCTCAAATTTTCACTGTATCGAAGAGTAATAATTTTTTTTTTAATGAACGTGGAATTTGTCATCTAGGAATTATAAATAAATATTTATAATTATAATAGTGAACCAATATAGGGGATCAAATAGAGTTTTGGACTGAAACCAGGGGGACATATTAAAATCCCGAATCATTTATGGTGCTGGAATGACTTTAGCCAGTCACTGTATGAGATAAGAAAGATCAATTATGACCGTAAAACATTGTAAATAAATTTCTATTAAATATCCTTAAAACATGTTGTTTCTTACCTAGGATGCTTGCTGGAGTGTATCCTCATTATATCAAGGCACCTAGTGATAATGCTGCAAAACCTATAAAACAACTTTTGGAAGGTATGAATTTTCAGCATTCTTTCAAGTAATAAAATATTGTTTTGTAATTTTTGAGTCTCCCATGTTGCAGATTAAGGGGTGGGGATGAATCATTCTTAGAAACAAAAAAATTCAAATGTTTCATTTTGTGGTGCCTCACAGGCTAACAGAAAGTGCTGATGAAATGCTTTTTCTTGCATCTACCATCTTTTAATAATTTATCTCCTACTGGCTTGATTAAAGGATAATAAGAGGATTTTCATGACTTTGAGATAGTATTAAATGCATCCTTCATGGAACCAAGTTTTCCTTATATTTAGAGGGAAAAGTATCCTCTTCTCTTGATTTTATCACAACTTGCAATACAGGTAAGCCTTGTTTAATGACCCTAATTGGGACCACAATTTCCATCACTAAGCAAAGTTGTCATAAGGTGAATTACCACAGAGATACTTCAATGGCTGTAATTTGGAGGACTGACTGACAGCATATCATCATAACTTTGATAATAGAGATGATATACATCTCTATAAACAAATGGTCATTACGCAAGGACTACCTACAGATTATAAGGCCTTGTAGATTGAAACAGTTTTGCTTGTGCAGTACTGCTAACAATCAAGGAAGTGATTTTATTCAGCTACAACACTCCTGTTACTGCAGTGGAAGGTAACATGTTAGGATAAGGGAGAAGGATTTCATTTACTTCCTTTTATTTTCAGACATACTGATACAGGCCTTGATCAGACAGTCTGAAGGCTTTAAAGAAGGATGGCTAGTTCTAAGTTTTCGGAAGGTATTCTCTTTTCTAGACACTAATCTACAGAAATATACAGAAGTATATTTTGACATTAAGTTCATTCTTCACTGAGAACAGATGCAGTGGTAAACCTATCTCTAACATAAATTATGAAACATTTGTGTGGTGTGGTCATTGATTCTATATTTTTTGTGAGAAATTGAAAAAATATTTTCTTGCTTCTCTGAATAGCTCATGGGTGTCCAACTTTTTGGCTTGCCTGGGTCGCATCAAGTGAATAAGAATTGTCTTGGGCCGCATATAAAATATGTAATATAACCAGTGTATATAAATCATTGTGTATAAACATACAAACATAAAGTTTGAAGTTTATGATCTTGTGGGGCCACATTACTAGGGCTGCATGTGGCCCATAGGCCGCAGGCTGGACGTCTCTGGAATAGCTAATAAAGAGGATGGTTTTTTTTTGTTCCTTCTCTTCTTTTTTGTAGGTAGGAAGTTTAAAGATATCACTGTTTCACTATCCAATAATAACAAGTCCGGTGAACTTCATGAATGGTGGGTTTTAAACCAGAAGAACAAATTTTTGGAGTCAAATAAAACTAGATTGGAACTAATTGTGTTCAGTGACAAAGTCAGTCCTCCTAGTCTTGGATTTTTGGCAGGTTATGGGTAAGCAAATACTTCATGTTAACATTGTTGTGTAATATAAGAAACGTTGTTTATGTTTCGGGAGCTTTACTGTTTATATTTACATCGTATTGAAGCAAAATTTCTTCACATGTGATCATCTGAAGGAGACTGGTTTCATTGCCATTATCTCCGAAGACCATGTCCAAATTATCAAGTTATTATGAATGGCTGAAAAAGATGAAAAAGATTCTAAAGGCTGTAAGATAACTGAAAACCCTAGATGATAAAATATATCCCAAACAGTCTGTCATAACTATTCTCATCAAGTACCATACTTATAATACAGGCATCTATTCAGACATGTACAGCTGTAAAGTAGGTCCTCTCACACGCCTACATTGCTTTCAGTAGATTCTGAAGCAATAAAGAAAGTGTTTAGATTCTGACTATTTGATTTATTACTGTAGTGCCTCGGATCTCATGCTTCCAACCAGACCTGGCACTGTTCAGCAGTTATGGATCCATTTTGGAACATATACTCCATAGAGCTCCAAGCCAGTTAAAATTGGTCCCCAAATTGCAGTTCAAACTGCATATTTTTCTAGTTTTTGATAGCAACTGCTCTCATATCTGATAACATGTTTGGGCATGGATGTCTCTGCTTTCATAAATTTTAAAAGGTTTAAAAGGTTATAAATTCTTATAACATCACTTTTATCCTTATGACTGAGTAGAAGATCTTGTAACTGGATGAGAACATTAATGGTTGTTTTACCATCAATAAAACAGAATCAGAAATTAGACTGAATCCAAATAGTTACATTTTAATGGAAGAATTTATTGAGGCTGAAAGCTCCCATAGATAATTTATCACACCAATTTGCAATTTGGATTAAAATATAGGCAACAGAGCAGGGGCGAAATGCTGCTGGTTCTGCCCGGTTCACAAGAACCGGTAGTAAAAATGCTTTTAAAAAGTTTTTTAAAAAGGTTTCCACGATCATTGGCACATCTGATTGTCACAGCTGATGAAGCTTTTTTCCCCACTTTTTAAAAAGCATTTTTTACTACCTATTCACCCAACTGGAAGTAAAAAAAGGCTTTAAAAGGTTTTTTTTTTAAGTGCCGACTCTCAGCTGTCTTTGACAATCAGCTGAGGGGAATGGAACCTTTTTTAAAAACTTTTTAAAAAACTAATTATTCGCCCTGTGAGGTTCATGCTTATTGCAGAGGCCATTTTGTGTAAAGTCCAACTGCTTCTGCATTGGGTATGAGTCAGTTGTGTAGGAGTCAGTTGTGTAGCTTTTGGGCTATTTTCGTGCAAAGTGTGATAGTTGGATTTTGAGCTCTTTGTGGCTCTGTGAGGTTCATGCTTCTT
>JANHFT010002783.1:30988-47232 GCA_032467955.1 Pseudoxenodon macrops | reverse complement strand
CCGGCTCAGGGCCTTGGCCGGCACTCCTGGGCTTAAGCGCCACCCCCGAACCCCAAAGCAACGTGGAGTCGGGAGGATTTCGACTGAACCCGCATTAATCTTGGCGGTTTTGGCCCGCCGGGCGCCGAAGCGGGACCCTGCGGGGGCGGGGAACTCACAGGCCTGCCCTGGGTTCAGCACCCCCGCTCCCCCTAAGACGGCCCGACCCGGAGCCTCTTCTCCACCATAACGAGTAAGAGGCCGCCTCGCCCCCCTTTTCTTTTCGCGGCACCCCGCGGCTTCCAAAATCCCACCAGTCCCCCTCGAGGCCTAGGGCTCCCCTTCGAATCCCCGGCCTCGCGTATCCCGCTCGCCCGCCCGCCCTGCGGACATAGCGCCGCCTGCTGCTCTACGTGAGCCCGGGGATGGAGGCCGGGCCTGGCTTACCTTTCCAGCTGCTTTTTTTTCTCTCCTCTCTCCTCTCCCCCCTTTCCCTCTGTTGGGCTGACAGACCAGAGTTTCCTCCCCAGCAGAGGGACCGGGGAATGGGCTCGGAGCTGCTTCAGTGCTGAGGAGCTGCTGCTGTTGCTGCCCCCCTGGCTCTGAGGAGAGAGATTCCTGCTTTTAGAAGAGACGAAAGCTTTGAACGGGAGCTCTTTATTATTTTAAAACTACAAAGTGCTCAGAGGGTAGGTGATTATTAAGGGGAATCCCTGAATATATTCTCCAGCAAAGAAGGCAGGGCTGTTGGGGCTGCTCAAGAAGAGAGCTGAGCAGCCTCCTACAGCACCACTACAGGCACTGAGAGGACATAACACCAGAGAGCGGCTTCTCTGCCCTCCAAAACAACAACTTTCCTACCATCTTGGAGGTAGTATAGAGAGAAAGAAGAAGGTGGAGGAGGAAGAAGAGGAAAAAGGGAGAAAAGTACAGCGCGTTTTTACGAAGTGTGATGTATCAAAAATACTTTTTTTTAGAGAGATACAGGGCGGAGGGGTATGATTTGTGGAGCAATTTTCATTTGAAGCTGAAGTGCAACTTAGAATGAAATAATTTCGTTCTTAAATTTTCAAAAAGTTTTTGTTCGTGTATTATTTTAAAACAAAAACAGGGCTATGTGTGATTTTTCTGGGATGAACTCGAATGTGAGTAAAAACTATGTGAGATATAATTCTGAAAATTTGAAATATCTCATGGAATGATTAATATGTAACATAGCTAAAATTGATATTGGATTGTTTGGACAGAACTGGATCTTTTTTGCTCAAGGTAAGCTAAAGGAATTAAACTTTTGGTGGTGAAAATATAGGTTTTTAGGAAACCAATGATAAAAAATTGAAATATTAGTAAATTCAATATATATGTTTTTCCCAGGCTACTGTATTTCTAAATAGTGTAAGGGATAAATCAAACTGATTTAAAAAACTTTTAAGGATGGAGTTGGACATTTAATAGACTGTTTATTGGAATGTATAAATTTCTTTATTTGGACTGTGTTTTGACTGAAGTACAAAATTGGGTGTTTTTCAAAGTTGAGAAAGTTATTAAGTTTCTATTTTTGAGAGGAAAAAACTTGACCCAATAGGAAGTTGGCTCTGTAATAAATGATGAGTTTGTAAAGGCTACTGTAAAGGTTAAATTGAACAAGGGAACAGAAAAATTATAATCTTATATAGTATGAAGTACCTAGAAAATGACTGATTGAGTTTTATATTAATTGTATAGTTAAAAATTATATTATCTTTGTAATGTTTAACTAAATGTATGTTTTAACAGATCAGTCCTGAATTTATGTTTCAGAATGTCTCTCTTTCTTTGATTTGGGCCCTGCAATCATAATCTATAATTAATTTAATTTCTGTTAATTTCTATGAACCATTGTGCATGTACTATACATGTACTTTCAGATTACTATCCTGTAAACATAGCAGAGTGAATCTAGTATTAAATATTTTTTCCCAACTGTTAGCAATATTATCTGCTAATCTTGGCAATACCTTCAGTACTGGATATTTAGCAGCAGTTCTGTTGCCTTCCTTGATAGTGTGCTATTTTTGATCTTTAGAAGGGCCAGTCTACTTCATAAGTAAATACCGTAACTTAGAATTGCAGAATGGTCAGATTGAAGCTAAAATGGACCATTCTGGTTATCTTTGTATTATACATAATTGAAGCATTTTACAGGAGGGAATCTAGAATCTGTAAATTTATTTATTTTTCTATTACAGTTTATTATTTTCTACATTTAACTGAATCTTCAATGCGTTATTTATTCTCTTTCGTTTAAAAATTTGCCAACCTTACCATGTTGGATAACTGGATGTTTTTCACCATTGTTAAGCTACTGTGGTTTAACAATGGCCAAAGTAAAGTACAGTACCTGTACAGTATAGGTACAGGTACTGTATAGAGGTAACACATACCTTGTCATCTATATCATGATATTTTGTTGAAAAATGCTAAAATTATCTATATTGCTGATGTCTCAGTGATTACTACACAAGAGTGCAGGTTTTCCATGTGAGCTTTTCATATAAAACCTCTGTATATTTTAATTTGGCAAAGCTAGCATGTAGTTGAAAGGAGAGGCTCAGTTTTTGCTTGGCCATGAAAAATGAGAATATATTTGGACAAAATGGGAAGTATGTTTTGCTTCAGGTCTGCCCTATTCAGATTTCGATTGGCTATATTCTGAGAGAATAAAATTCAAAGAAGTGGATTAAATTCTCCGAAAAATCTAGATTGTCTTTCTTTTACTCCACAGTCATAAGAATGGATGGTATAAAAGCCTATACTAACTGCTACCAGCCATTTAATTTGGTCAAGAGTATTTAAATGTATCTTTAAACATTAAAACAAATCCATAGAAGCAATTGCGGAAGGTCAAGCATAGGTTTTAGCACCTTGATTGACAAGCACAAACCCAAAGGTTGTTGCTCTTTGCTGAGTTTGTGAGCAAAAAAAAACCATGTAGCTTCATCAATCTTGTATGGATAACATTAACATTACAATAGCAAAATCAAAACTATTTGAAAAATGCAGAACTATTCTCAATTGTTAGGGTCTGGAAACCTACAATGTTTGTATTAAATGCATCTGAAAATTCAGCATCGAGAACCCAATAGCACTTATACATAAAACTCAACATATCAATCTACTCAATAATGGAGTCTATTGAAAATGTACCTATACATTACCTGATTTATTTTGTAGACAACAGAATGAGAAACAGCAAAGAACCTTTTTGGGAGGGGGGGGGGAGAAGAGCAATTGCTAATGTAATAGCCAGTTTCAAAGAGTCATATACTTCTTTCTAGGATGTTGTTTGCTCTTTAGAGAATTTCCCACATGTAAATGACATAGCATGGGCTATTGGTAACAGATCATATGGTATATGTGGATGGAGTTGGCAGCAGCTGCCTATTTGACAGGACGGGGAACAGAACAGTGACAGGATGGAGGTGCTATGGAGGATGTGCAAATTCCCATTTAATTGAGGTTGTATAAAGAGTATATGGTGGGGAGCTATGGTGCAGCAACTAGAAGTTTTATTCTTGATACACTCAAGGGATCATGTCAGATAATACAGGCTGTATCATTAAGATAAGCAGTTCTCTGGGTCACTAACGTGCATAGTTCAGGTGGCATTTACCATACTCTTTCCAGTATGACTCACTCAGGGAAAAGTGACTTTGAATATGATTCAACTGATGAGGGTTGCTCATCATTTGTGAGTGATGCCCCAGTCTTCCATGTTGCTTATGGCTAAATGTATTCTGATATTTGTAGAAATGATTTTAGCTATGAGCTTCCACTTTGAAGGATAGAGTATGAACATATTAGCTTTTGAATCGAAACAGGCACATTTTCAGCTTCTTTGGTGTGTATCACAATAAAAACTTGGTTTTAAAAGGACTCAGAATGGCTTTTCAACGTAGCATAAAATGTTTTGCACATTTTTAAAGGCAAGGCACTCAATTTTTGAAAATACATAGAAACAATCATCAAGAAACATCCTGATTTTAACCTTCATATTTAAGTCAGGATAATCAAGCTTGGTGTAGTGGTTGGCATCAGTCTACAAATTGGCAGACTGTAAATTTTAGTCCAGCCTTGGACATGAAATTAGCTGGATCAGTCACCTTCTCTTAGCTCTAGGAAAGAAGCAATGGCAAACACTTCTGAAGAAATCTGGCCCAGAAAACTGCAGGGACTTGTTCAGGTGGTCTCTGAGAATTGGATATGATTGAACAGGAGGACACAAAAAGTCAAAAGGATAAAATTGTTTAAAATTCCACATTTGTATATGTTTAAATATACAGATTTTTATTTTTATCATATACATTTACAATATACTAAGTATACTTTGTAATTATGTTTAATATTTGTCTTACTTTATATTTGCTATGTTAAATTTCAATTGAATAGAAAAAGAAAAGTCAAGTCAATTGACGTTTAGGTCAATTGTGTATTTTATTGATATCACCCAATATGGACACCTCAGTAAAATGTTTTTAGTTAATCACTTTAAAAAGTAAATTATCTAATATACAAATTGTGTATTGTGAAAGGCTGAATATTTATTCCTGAAGAAACTTCATTTTCTATCTCTTTAACAAGCTCCTTTCCTCCTTTTTTTTTGTGTGGCACCTTTCAATTACTTTCAAAATCAAGTAGGCAGTCCTGGGATGAGTTTGGTTTTATTCCAAATGCCATCAGTATTACATTATTTTAGTTCCAGGATTTTGAGTAGGTTCTTGATTCAGAAGGAACTTTTGTGTTTTCCACTAGTAGATTTTTATAAAGAACATTCAAATGCAGGAAGTCTTCAATTTACAACCATAATTAACTCCAAAAGTTGCTAAATGAGACATTTAAGTGAGTTTTACCTCATTTTACAAATTTTCTTGGCAGAAAAGTAGGTAAGTGAATCATTGCAGTTGTTAATAACCCAGTTGTTAAGTGAATCTGGCTTTCCCCTTGACTTTGCTTGGGTTGAGGACTATCTGTACAATGAATGACCATATTAGGTCAATATATATTTAACATAAAACTAAATCAAATTGTTCACCCTACATGAACCTATATTGCAGGTAATCCCCAATTTATGACCGTAATTGAGCCCAACATGTCTGTTGCTAAATTATACATTTGTTAAGTGAATTTTGCCCCATTTTACCACCTTTCTTGGCATGTTTATGAATCACTGCAGTTGTTAAGTTAGTAAAATGGTTGTTAAATTAAATTAAATTAAAGCTTCCCCATTGACTTTGCTTGTCAGAAGGTTGCAGAAGGTGATAATGACATCAGGGCACTGCAACTGTCGTAACTATCATAAACATGAACCAGTTGCCAAGCATCTAAATTTTGAACATGCGACTTTGGGATACCGCAACAGTTGTAAGTGTGAAATGTGATCATAAGTCACTTTTTTCCAGTGCTATTGTAACTTCAAATGGTCACTAAATGATAAATTGAGAACTACCTGTATTTCATTAGGTTTGGCTTGTTCTAGCAATATGATTTGTGGTGTGTGAATTGTGGAGATGTAGCCAGTTGGGATTAAACCATGACTTAATGTGCAAACACAACCTTAGGGAAAGTCAACTTAAGACATTCAAAAAAAAATTCTGGCCTACAGCTGAGAAGGGTAAATGGCTGTATTTTGGGCATTCAGCATTCAGCCTGTATTTACGGCTATTTGCAACATCCTGGGCTCATGTGATCACAATTTACAATGTTTTTGTTGAAAACTGGTGTTTGGTAGTGGTTTTCAGCAAAAAACAGCCTTTAGCAAATAATGGATTTGCTTAATGTCCACTGCAAAAAAAAATAATAATCATAAAAATGGGTCCAGTGACATGGTGATCCCTTTAGAACCACCACAACTTATAACCATAATGGGCAGGCTCCATTATGGTAGTAGATCAAGGACTAGCTGTAGAGATGAATGGCAAACAGCAGGCACATACTAAGTTACGGTACTAAGTTAGTGCTGCAGCAGAAAGATGAACATATGATACCAGTTTGGAACCATAATAGTAGTGCAAACTTTTGGAAGAAATGTGGAATATAGCTGGAGGGGTAAGTTGAGATATCTATCCCTCCTTACTTATCATTTCACTCTTTTTAGCCTTAGCTCTTCTAAGAAGTCCTGGGTTCTCTCTGAATTTGGTTGTTTGATTGTAGATATTTCATTAACCAACTAGGTAACATCCAGGGGTGAAATGCTGCCGGTTCTGCATAGTAATAGTAAATTCTTCCTGTTCAGAAAAAAATGTAAAAATGCTTTTAAAAAGTTTTATTTTTTAAAGGGTTCCCACGAGATCGGTGGCACATCTGATTATCACAGCTTTTTAAAAACTTTTTAAAAGCATTTTTACTACCTATTCACCCAACTGGAAGTAAAAAAAGGCTTTAAAAAGTAAAAAAAAAAAAGTGCCCACTCTCAGCTGTCTTTGACAATCAGCTGAGAGGGGGGAATGTCAGAACTTTTTTTAAAAACTTTTTTAAAGCATTTTTTAAAAACTTAAGTATTCACCCTGTGAGGTTTATTCTTATTGCAGGGGCCATATTTTGTGAAGTCCAGCTGCTTCTGCATAGTCAGTTGTGTAGGAATCAGTTGTGTAGCTTTTGTGTTATTTCTGTGCAAAGTGTAAAAGTTGGTTTTTGAGGTCTTTGTGGCTCTGTGAAGTCTTGCTTGTTGTTGCAGGGGCCATTTTGTGTGCTTTTGCATTGTGTGCAAGTCAGTTGTGTGGCTTTTGTATTGTTTGTGTGTGAAGTGTGAAAGTTGGTTTTTGAGCTCACTCAATCACATGACCACCAAGCCACACCCACCAAGCCATGCCCACCGTAGGGAAAAAAATTAATTTCACCACTGTAACAGAGTATAATCCAGCCCATCTTTTTCAAAATTAATGAGGGTGAAGGCTAAAAGAGCTTGAAAGCAGACAGGTATTTACAATTACGGTATATAGATGTCAACTGCCCCCATCAGAAAAACAAACATCATTCAGACCATTGGAGTACTCAAATGGGAAAAAAAGATGCAAATTTTTAACCAAGGGACTACTTGAGATTTATAGTAGACAATTGCCGATTTTATGCTCTATGTATAGTCCCCGACTTACAACCATAAATGGACCTGGAATCTCAGTTATTGAGTGAAGCAGTCTTTAAGCAAGATGTCACATGACCACTTTAACAGCTGGAATCATGGGACTCTCGGTTGCAGTTATTAAGCAATCTTGTGGATTATTAAATGGACGGAATCCCAGGTAAAGAGTGCAAGATGTCTTGGGGCGGAAAGAGAGAGAGAGAGAGAGACCGAGGTCAGACATGAGTTGGGATTGCTCTGGACAAGTCCTTCAGCTTTGGGGCTGAAAATCCCTGGCAAAATCCAAGGAAGTTTTTCAGCTGCTCAGGGGGGATAATTGCATACACCCTAAGCTGAGCCAGCCCATCCGTACCTTACCACTTTCCTGAGGCATTCTGTGTGTCTTATCTAGCCATGCTGCATCTCTAGGTCTGTCTGTCTGTCTGTCTCTTTTCAAATCATTGCACATTTTAAAATGTTAATGTTTTTCTTTCATATTTTGCAGAATCATGGGTTTATATGCTTCAGTTGTGCTGGTAATAGGAAAATTTGTCCGTGAATTCTTCAGTGGAATCTCCCATTCAATTATGTTTGAAGAGCTTCCCAACGTGGATCGTATCCTAAAGCTGTGTACAGATATCTTCTTAGTGCGGGAGACTGGTGAATTAGAACTAGAGGAAGATTTATATGCTAAGCTAATATTCCTGTACCGTTCACCAGAGACTATGATCAAATGGACTAGAGAGAAAACAAATTGATCTAATTGGAGTTCACAAAATTTGGATATATTTTTTTTGAAAAAAAAGAAGCACAACATTCACTTTTATAATTGGGAAGCAATTTTTTGTTCATGGAATTCGCTTGCTTCCTTAGGGGAAAAAAGGTGTTTTTTTTCAGATGCAACTATTATTAACATCAGAGACATTTTATTTCCCGTTTAGTGAACAGCATTATCTGCAACCACATCTAAGTTAATTCTAAGCAGAAAAAAGATATCAAAACAGAATATGAGATCTTTTGTCTGAAAAGAAATCTTGAACTGTGCAATTTGCTGTTTGACATCAGTGATTCTCAAGGATCTACCATGATCCAAGTTGCTCATCTAGGAAATCCAAGGCAATTGATCACAGTTGGTGCTGAAGGCAATTTTATTATTTGCATTTCTAGGAAAACAGATCTGTTAAAGACTAAATAGCTGTACAGTTCTGGAGGGGAAAAGATTGAGTGATATAATCATTAACTGCCTTATTTTATTTGAACAATTAAAGAAGATATTGAAAACATCACTGACTTTACTCAGGAAAATAAACTGTCAATCTTCAACTGATGGATAGTTATAGAGAAATATTGTGATGTTTTTGCTGGGGGCCATTTTCTCCACCTGACAAGATAGATATTAAAAAGTCATGAAAAATAAAGAATATGGTTGAATTATGAGGAGCCTTTGTGGGCTAATCTTTTTCTTCAATCACTACAAATTGTGCTTTCCCCTATTTTGACATTTTAATGTAATGATATGACTGGTATTCAGCATTTCCTTCAAGTGTTTCAGGTATATCATAATGTTTACATATTCCACTACCCATTTTTATGTCCAAGATGTCTTTTTAAAATTCCCAGTCATGAGAAAGTATATATATATATTGATCTTGTTAAATGGGCTTTTCCTAAATTATTGCTATACGTGACACAGGCTGTTTAGCAAAAGACACTGTAGCATGAATATTTAGTGCTGAAAAATAATTTTCATTTGATGATTTAAAGCACACTGTTTCTTAACATGAATTAATTATAATTATAATATGGTAAGAGATTATGCCATCATTTCCAAATGTAATGCCGTTCAAAGGTAATGGAAGTGCTATTCCCAGAACATCAGGTTAGCTAGAGATGGTGGGAAAAACGTAGGCTCAAAACAGCTGGACGGAGCCAAATTGGGGGAAGAATGGAATAACTGTAGTTTTCATTCCATACCGATTTCAAACAAAGTTCTTGTTCCAAAGACCATCTTAAAAGTATTTTTCCTATGCTTGTTTACACTGAATGAACTTCTCTTTGTATAAATTAAATATGTCAAACTTGTGAATGTGTCCATTATCATTATAAATGATCTAAATATTTCCTATGTATGATGATGTAGTAAGTCTCAAAAATATATGACATTGTGGTAATGGCACAAACTAACATGAGAGTAAAATGGATTTGTGCATTAGTTTGTTAAACTAAATGTAATATGGTGGTGATGCTTAGAGTTGACTGCTTCCATGAACATATTGCTGGTACTCTGCTGTGAAAAATGGCAGATTTTGGCACTGGGAAAGGTATACTGAAATAAACCATTTTAGCATACTCCAATAATAAAATGCACCATGACTGCCATTCACTCCTTCAAACATATTCTAATTTCCAAAGAATCTATAATGAAAATGAACAGAATCAATAATGGATATGTTGATCATGAGGGGGGAAAAGTAGCTTGCAACTATTTTGTGTATCTTCAGTTGGCCTAACAAAAATGTTACCTTTTTATAGGCTTTTATTGTTTTCCAATAACAAGAAAAGAATTACAGTGACTAACCAAATCAGAATAAACAACTTAGGTACCTTAAAGACTATCAAATTTATAGATGAAATATTAACTGATGTTGATGTTGCACACATGGATTCTCTAGACAGGGGTGTCAAACGGCATCATGTACAAGCCACGCCCACCCCAGCTCCGCGAAGGGAAAAAAATGTGATATATCACATGACGGCAATGTGACGCGATGAATTTGACACTCGTGCTCTAGACAAATCTGACTCACTGAGCCTTGCATTGCAATGTTTTTTTTAATAATTCTGTGCAGCTATTTGAGAAAACTGTCATTGCATCTTACAAAATAAGATGGAGTCCATTAAATAGGCACCAATTAGAAATTGTTACCATACTAAGGTGTTATATGCATTTTTCTTTATTTTTTCTACTAACACAAGGTCCTCCTGTGAATCCTGAAACAAAAAAAAACCTTTGCACCTGGTATCCAATTTCTTCATAGTGGCTAGAAAGACCACATCTCCGAAATAGCTATGGCAACCTTCTTTCATTTGCCCACCAGTAACTATAACCAGAAGCACAGTGGTTTTGCTTTTGGAAGCTCCACTTAACTGTAGCTGAAATTCTCCGTTTAAAATTTTAAATCTTTTTAAATTTTCTCCATTTAAAATTAAATCTTTTAACATCATCTAGAAACACGGCTATCACAAAGCAGCTTTTGTAATTGTTTTTTGGCCAGAAATTACTGGTAATGCAACCTACCTTAATTATTATCACCACCACCATGCCCACTCCCCACATTCTATCGCTACTTTTTCCTCTGTGCAGTACTACGTTTTGCAAGCTGTTCCAACCTTCCCTCCTTTTTCTTGGATGACAACTTTGAGAAACATGTTCCAGTTACAAAAACATGCCACTGAAGTTGTATTGGTGTTGCAATAAGAGTCTACTAATGCAGTCCATAACTTGATCAACTTGATCAACGATAAACATTCTTCAATATTGTTTTGACAATATTTGTTTTATTTTTTGCAACTAGTACTCATTTTTATTAAAAGACAATATTTAACAGTGAGTCAAAAACAAGAAATCCATGTTGCTTATAAAATACTGTCTACCAAAATGTATAACATCTCCATGTATGCCTTATGCTTTCAAAGTGATGTATTCTGTAAAAGTGCAGTGTGCACCATAACTCTTCAAATCTTTCTGATTCACACAGAGTTAGCAATTTATCCGCTACACCACCAAAGCAGATTCAATTCTTACAAGGAATCCCACTTGCATGTGTATTGAAGGAATAATGTGCTTCTAAGTACTTTGTTTGAATGCATATGTATAAAACATACTTTTTTTTAAAGTGTGAATCTTTTTAAAATATATGTTGATGCAATTCACTTAGAAATGAGCTTCAGTCTGTTCAAGAACCATAGCCTTCAACAGGAAAAATGGATAGAATGCATTCCTCTTGCCACTAAATAAACAAGCCTACCCAGCCACAGCTAAAATTGAAGGCATGATTCTAATGCAGATTGTTAGCGTCCAAAATCCTGGTGGGGCTTTAAAAATTATTGTAAACAATTAGGATTATATAGAAAAGGAATTTGTAAAATGGAGGCAAAAAGAATGGCTTCCCTCTTCTCCGAGGCAACGGGAAACTCCAAGCATTGTATTTTTGAACCAGCAAGGAAAAGTAATGGTGTTTTTTTTCTACAGTGCTATGTATTGTGGAATATATGTATTGCCATGAATCTTGAAGTTTACATTGTATGAGAAAGAGCTTTATACAAGCTAAGCTTTTCCTAAAGAGAAATCAATGTGATTGGCCCCTCCAGATTGCAGTATCTTTTCTATAAATATATTTCAAAGCAACAAATGCACTGTTTCAAGAAAAATTACAATTTAGTCTTTGGTTTTGATAATAACAGGAAAACACAGTGGCAATGTGATGCAAAAAATATGCTATTGATATTCTTAATCATTGTAATTATTATTAAAAAATCTCTTCTTGATTAAAGTTTCTTTTAACAATAAAATTTCTCTGCTGCTATTCTTCCACCCAAAATGTCTTCAGTGCAGGAATCATGTGTGACTGTGCCTGCTGGCCTTCTGGTTAATAGATGTTTTTCCCTTCAGTGCTAATTTTTGGAGTGTGCATCAAAGATCTGCGTATATGAAAATCAATGTAGTGTCGGCATTAATGTTTTAAGCTCTGGATCAGAATATTTTTAGCTGTTTAGTATGATTTTTATTATGTCCTAGTAATAGACTGTTCTGGAAACAAGAGAGTCTGGGCATGTGACTAGAGCAAAATATGGTCCTCTGCTTTTTCTACCCTCATAATACCTTTTAGGAAAAGGTGTTGTGGGTGACTGTCACAAGGATCATTCACTGGAGGTAGAGGAAATGCTCAGAGGACTCTTGTCTAGCAAAATAATACCAACAATACAAAATAGCACCTAAATAAATTGATTTTTAGCACAAACGGGGTGAGAATGGTGTGAAAAACAACCAAAGAACTGAATGAGATTAGTTAAATGATTGGCCAACTGTAACATAAATTATTTGTAGCAATAGCAGCAGTACTTAGACTTATATACCACCTTCACAATGCTTTACAGTCCTCTCTAAGAGTCTGGGTCCTCATTTTGCTGACCTCGGAAGGATTGTAGACTGAGTCAACCTTAAGATGGTGAGAATCGAACTGCTGGCAGTCAGCAGAATTAGCCTGCAATAATGCACTCTAACCACTGTGCCAGTCACGGCTCTTTGTTTATATATTTGTCTATATTTGTAACTAGTTATGTTGGAGTCAGATGCTGCTGGAACGTAATACGGGAGAGGGGTGTTCAAGAGCGAGTTTTCACTGTAGTGCTCATGGTTGTTTTTTTTGGGGGAACTAATACCGAAAGCAGAATTGCCTTTTTCTTTTACACTCATCCCAAACTATGGCTAACACAGGCTTTCTGAACATTTTTTTTCTTTTTCTCTCTTCATTGTAAGTTCTTCTCTCACCCCTATGCCCTACAAACTTACATTTCAAAGCCACTGTTTCATACTAGTTTCTTCCCTCCTTAGACAGAATTAGGATTTATTTTTGATTTTTGTGTTTAACCCAAAGCCATGACTCTAAATTTCTTTTCTGTTCCGTAGCTCTGATGTCTTTGGAATGAAATGTTTAGGGCTCCCTTAAATTTAGCTTGGCTTTGTTAACCAACCAAACATTATTTTTATCATGATTCTGCTTCAGCCTTTAGAAAGGAGAGGCAGGAGAGGGTCTTTTGAGAATCCATGAAGCTCAAATTCCAATACAAATAGGGACTCCACACCCTTTCCTAATTAAAACCATACTGTGTATTTGCTGAAAATAGATCAGAGACCACCCCAGACCATTTAAAAATGCATAATGTTCTTAGTACAATTCCTTTATAGCAGATGATAACCATAATGCTATGTTATATGGACATCAGGATGAACAACCAATTCCATGTTTCTCACTTAAGTCATGCATCAAGGCTCTGAAATACATATGGAGATAATTTTGGTCTATGTAGTCTGAGGCAAAAATAGCATAAATGAGCCTCAAAATCAACTTGTTTGTTTTATTCTGCAAAGTATGTTTTTTAATTTTCCCATAGCATTTGGGGGGGGGGGATGCTATCTTAACAACTTCCATATGATACTGCCAGCATCTTTTTTTTTCCAGGGTGATTCTGCTCATGGACACAAGCTTTTCCCTTTTACATTTAGAATTGGATAAGGAGGCTGAAACATGTAAATGCCACAATTCAAACTACAAGTACCTAGTTTGTCCCTTAAATTTTGTATGGTTAAACAGGCCGGTATTTTTGTATTTCAACCAATTGAAACAATCATAGTTGAAAATGAAATACCTTAAATATAATTTACGAAATATATTTAAAAAGTTTAAAATGTACATATTTACAGGAAAAATGAAGCCACCCGATTCGCTTCTTTTGTAAATGATGTAGAAGACAATATATCTATCCATTTGAGTTCTCTATTCTCTGATGTATTGTTATTTTTAACACTGAAATATGTGTTCTTTGGGCTTGGCTATACTTGCTTATGAGGCTTTCCAGTTTTGCAATAGCTGTAAGATGTATTTTTGAGAAGATTTTGAGCATCATCTATAATTGCAATTTGTACTGATTAGAAGGAAGGAGGCAGAAGTAGCAGATGGAATTCATGCAAAGCTACCCAAAATTCTTGAAAGGCCTTCTGGAACCAGTGGCTTTTACATACGGTATCTTGCAACCTGCACCCCAGAAAACTGTTAGAAACCGCAGGAAATAACCATCCAATAACAGCACCAAGCACACATATTGCCACATGTGACAGCAAACACTTTGCTTTGCTTTGCTCTGCTCTGCTCTTTTCTGCTTTGCTTATTTGTGAAGGTTTCATTATTGGACTGGGGCTACTTTGTTGTTGTTCCTGTCCAGACATTCCTCAGATCTGGGAGGTTTGGATTCCTTTCTCAAATGCCAATTATATATTCTTAGTGCCAGATCAGTAGCAAACATGATTGGATTGAAGTTCATACAATATTGGTTGAGATTTTTACAGCTTTATAAAATTTATCTACCAGCTAAAATCAAGGCTTTCTGGGATACAAGTCAGAAAAGTGAAATAGTACCAGAGATTCAAGGAACCAATAAAAACAAGTGCAACTCTGCTTACAATTGACTTTTGTTTTGCTTTCCAGGCATTCCAAGGATAAATTAGCTCTATTTATAGCTCAAAGCAGGTGCAATGGATTTGAGGGTGGAAACTTTCACGTATCTAACTCATCAGTATCATATCCTAACTTGCCCTTGCAAGTGAACCTGGGGGCACAGACCAAAATTCCCCAAAATTCACAGACCAAAACTAGTTGCATTCAATTGTAACTATTAGGAGCTTCACTGGTTTCAATGTAAGTAGTTGTTTATCTTTGTAATAATTTGCTTTCAGATAATTTGATTTGGTTTAGACACCATTATAAATTATTTGGAAGATCTATAGAAACCTCCAGGCACTAATAAAATAACTATTCATGTGTTGCCATTTGTAGTTAATACTCAATCAAGGGAAACCATTTCCTGAGGAAGCACATAGCTAATGAATTTAAATTGAGCATTTGTTAAATTGCGAAACCAACAAAACCACCAACATGAAGAAAAGACACAAGTTTCAGAAAACGATCAAGGTTGACAATTGATTGACAGACCCAGAAGAGGAAAACAGTACCTCATTTTCAGCAGAATGTCAAGTTGAAACCACTCAAATATATAACCAGTGATCCATAATCCCACAACTAAGGGACAGTGAACAGGGGTACATGAGTGGACAATATGGCATGAGTGCAGAGGGGCTGAGAGAGGCAGGTGGGTGGGTGGGTACACAATTATATCAGCAACTTGCAACCTTCCCTATTGGCTTTCTCAGGAAGCCACCAGAGATTGTGGGGTGCTACAACCGGTTATAAATGTAAATGGATTGCCAAGCATCAGATTGCAATCATATGACCACAGGCTGCTAGGACTCCCAGAATTCTGAGGATTAGTTAGAGTAGCCAAATCTTAAGAGTAATTTCTAGGTACATTGTTCTCAACAATCGATCAACAGTCAAATAATTTAGTTCAATTGTATTAATGGGCCCATCCTTTAATTATAATATTTAGTACTCTGGTTCCCTTTAGTCAACCTTCAAAGTCCCCTCTCATCATATGCTTATTTTCCAATTAACAAAGGTTTCCCATGAGATAATTTCTTAATTTTAAAATCTTTGTATATCATTTTATAAAATTTTAAACAACAGGAAACAGTGTTTCAGGTCTCTCTGGCCCCTTTCCAAATCAACATTCTAGACCCTCTTTTCCTGATTTCCAAAAGTGAAAATTTCTTTTTGATTGTTAAACTTACATGTAACCTTTAATCAAGGATAAAAGGAAACTGTCCCAGTATAATAAAACTTGCTCGTCCTGAGGTTCTTAATATCAAAAAGATCGGTGACAAGCAATTTCCTAAGGTGGTTACGAAAGAAAGGCAAACTCAGTGTCAATTGAAGGGGCTGAATGGTGACTTAAGGGAGATTATTTTCTTCTTGACTCCTAAAGCTCCAAAACCTCCTAAAAGTTTTTATTTTATGAACTCTTTTATGGGGAGCTGTATGGAGCCAACTTGGTATCTAGTCCTCTCCTTGATCTGGAGAGGATTTCCAAGGAGCCAATCCATTCACCACATTTTTTTTCTGCCATAGCTGTTGGCTCTGCTTTTACAGAACCGTCTTCAGTGCGGCTTGCTTTCCAGAAAGTCCTTTTTGGTAGTAAAAATTTGTTACTACTGTATTAGGGCAGGTTTTATTGTCAATATTTCTTTGGGAATTATGATAACAGGATTGTCTACTGTGCTAAGCATTAATATAAATATTCCTATTTAGTATTAGTCAGATGTTTATGTTATGGTTTGACTGAGTCGGTGAGCTAATGATTAGTATCCCTTATTTTTTGAGAACGTATAGAAATGAATAGTTTTAAGATTTCTCAAGTTTCATTATAAAATTTAATGTGAGAGTTAACATCAGAGAGTAGTTTTATGATTTACAGTAGTTCGATTTTTTAGACAATC
>JANHFT010002782.1:143464-155055 GCA_032467955.1 Pseudoxenodon macrops | reverse complement strand
TCAATCCAATTTGACTCTAGGAAATTTACCCATGAGCTATAAGGATCAGAGATTATTGAGCAATTTGTATAAAGGTAAATTTTAGGGATAATTTGGATGACCAAAAACTTGAAAAAAGAAAAAGAGTGTAGATAAGGACTGATTTAGATATTGGTTACCTATTTCAAATTCCTTGTTTCAAAGTTTCATGCATCATTTCCTGGCATCCATATCTTCCTAGGATTCCCAAAAACTGAAAGCTGAAAACTATCCCCCAATCAAGCTTTGTTAATTCAAATAAAGTCTTCCTGAGAATGTAGAAATGAAAATAGCCACTGATGAATTGATGTGTTAACACAGATATAGAAATATCAAAGGTGTCAGCATTCCAAATATCATCCCTGAACAACTCAGACTCCAATGCAAAGCATTCTTCAAAGATCCAATTTATTAAGAGAGACATGTTGCACAAACTGGGGAAACCCAAATCTGAAGATTTACAGATTTTGACCCCTTAGTTGAAAGTTCAAGATCCTGCCTTCACACCCACAAGTCCGTCACATGGTCCAATCTCTCTCTGTCATGCTGGCAGATTCACCCACCTCGTTCTGGTCTGGTGTGAAGACAAAGGATGAGAATGTAAACATGGCTACATGCCTCCAACTCCACACTATCCCCCCTCCCATTTTCCCATAACAGAAAAATGGATAGTAGAATAGCTGAAAGTATGGCAGGCCAAAATGCAGGCCTGACAAAAGATCTATTGAACACTTTTCCAGACTATATAGGGTATTTGCATGTGTGCATGGAAGTAATTTATGAAGTTGGCATTGTATCTGGATCAACACACTTTCACCAAGCCTGGGCCAAAATTCTGTCATGTCAGCATAATTTAATAACATCATTTGAGAAGACAGTCCAAGAAAGATAAAACACAAGTTCTGGTCACAGGAAACAAGTAAAACAAGAGGTAACATTTAGCAAAATAAGTTGGCCCAATAAAGATTTACAATCTTTATTTAAGATGGTATGTGTATATATATATACACACACACACACACAAAACAGGAATAGATAGTTAATTACCAAAAGGAAGGAAAGAATTTTCAAGCTTTCAGGAAATTTAACAAACATATTACTACTGAAGTCTAGGGATTAATACTTCAAAAAAGAAGCAATACTGAAAAATGTGTATATTTCTAAATAAGAAAATATATTTTCATCCCTGATTTGCAATGTGCTTTTCTGGACATGTACCATATGTGCTACTTCTGGACATATATGTGCTACCCATATATGTGGGTTTCGTTCGGGAAACCCATCTTAAATCTGTTGAATAGTAGCTTGCTGGCATGAAATGAATATATATAAACTAAACCAACTCTACATGAAAAGGTTACAGCTTCAAGCACACAGTTTACGGTTAAAAAGCAACTAATTAAATGTGGCAGATCATACCCTTCCTATGAGGCAGAGCTTTCCAAACTGGCAGTATCATGTGAGAATAGAGTGGGACACAGAGCTTCAAGCTGTGGTAGAAATAGAAATCAAAACTCAGAATTATGAACACAGCAGCTGCAGACCTTCGTGCTAGTCTTGAGCATGGACAGATTTGAAATATTATTGTTCTCAGTCTTGCATTTAAAACATTTTTTTCACTGAAGCAAGACATGCTTTCTTGTCCACTTTCTTGAGGGAAATGATCAGAGTATCTCCTCTGTCCATACTCCACTTGGTGAATTGCCATTCTCAAGGCAAAAGATGAAGTTGTCTCTTCTCATCTCCCTACTTCAGAGCTCACTTTGGTGACCTTGCTTATATTTTTCAACACATGGACAAATAGTTTTTAGTCAGGCATAATTATGTGAAGAAATATTTCAGAATCCAGATCTGTATCTGGCCTGCACAAGAGAAATACAGGGTGTGAGGCAGATTGGAACATCTATTATCTCTTACTGTGTTTTGAAGAGGGCTGGACAAGTAAACAACCAGAGCAGGGGGAAAAATAATGCATAAGATTAGATAATAGATATGCCCTGAATGTTAGAAAAATGTTCAGACCATGGTGTTTCACATTCCTAGATGTTCAGTGCAAACCATAGTGACAACATTGGACATCAGCTGTATATCATTTGTACAGTGTTGCCACAATACTCATGCCCCTTTCAAATTTTGCACACATTTGGAAGGTTATACTCGTATGCTGTTGCAACCATTCCTTTATAAGAAACTGCCAATCATAGGGAAGTTCAATCTCTTTAATTCCTTTCTTTTTGCTCACCCTACCCTTTCTTCTAACTTTCTGGAACAACTAAAGAAAGAGAAGGAAGATGAATGCTTTGTAATTTACTTCTTTCTCTCTATCCCGTAGTCTCATCTCTCTATCTATGTAGGGAAAGGAGTGCCTCTCAGTGGCACCTAATCCTATGGCTTTGCTTTGGATTCCTGGCACTCCTGGAGTATTTTACTTCCACTCATAAACCAAAGCATTTTTCATTTATGTTATACTTGGAGGCAGGCACTCATGCATAATAATAATGTGTGCTCCTGCTAGCCTAGAGTACCATAAAAGTATTCAGAATTCTACAACATTTGGTCTTGTTTTATAGAGGGATCTTGTCTTGCTGCTTGTATTCATAATAGAATAATGGCAATGTCCAGGAGCCCTGACACTTGTCTTCAAGAGACCATTTGGAGATGAAAGACAATCCTTGGGACTGATTTTAATGCTTATTTTAATCCTACCAGTTTTTGCCTTATTATTAGAATTTCATGATGTTATTGTTGTTACATTTTAAATATCTGAATGTTAATTAAACACAATTTCTGGAGCAGGCTGGAACACAAATGACAGAGAAGAAAGAAAGAAAAGAAAAAAGAAAGAACGAGTGAGATGATTCAAATATTCATATGATTGCCCCAGAATAGTTTTAGCAGTCCGACTGGAGATAATTTATAAGAAAACCATATTATGTTCAACATAAGATAATATCTACAAATAAGGGTTGAACTGGTATTCTCTGAACTTGGTTGTGCATTTGCTGATGTTTTACTATCCAACTGGGTAAGTGCACTGATTATATTACCTAGTTGGGTAATGAAATGTCTGCAAGTAAACAGCCAATCTCAGAGAGCACCAAGGAAACAGTTACTTTCTTTGATTAAGTGCCATAAAGTCAGGGCTGACTCCTAGCAACCACATAGATTTTCTCCAGATATAATGACATACAGCCTGAAAATAAAACTAAAGAAAACAAGCTAAAGTGATATTACCTATGAAAGTACGTGGGTGTGTATATATGTCTGTATCACCTGTGTAAAAATCAATCAAAAAAGAGCCAGCGTTCATAAGAGGAGCAAACAGTTTCCCTTCCCGAAATTCACCATGTCTGTTGTTGTAATCCACATAGTCATGAGAATTCACTATGATCTAGGAACAACATCGGAAAGTTATGAAAAAAGGTTTTTTTTTCTTTTATGCGTCTTGTTTTGTTTTGTTATGGTGCATGAGGAATCCTGTCCTCTAGGAAAAATGCAGGAGACGAAAGAAAGAAAATGCAGTGGCCTTGCACTTGTGATAAATGTTTTTAATTTTATGATGAATAGAGTTCCTGGACCTGCCAGTGTAAAAGGAGTTGTTGTACAAGCTCAAGGTGAACAGAACTACACGCTGCAGCCCATCACTGTGTGACAAATTGGGACATGACAGAAAAGTAAATTGGTGTGTTGTAGGGGAATGAAGATTTCTCCTCAAACACTGATGAAAGTTAGCTATAAATAGGAATACTACACTTGTAACAAGAGCTCTGAGAGGCTGGGAAGATTTCAGCTGGGGTCAAAGATTTGCTTTTTGCGGTATAGTCAAAATCCATAAGAGCAGAAAATAAAACAACGTATTTAATGTATATGTTTTTAAACTTAACTGGCTCCCAAGGCCTCCCAATTCTTTATTTCCAATATGCTCTCTGAAGGATCATTATCCCAATGATGGTGTCCTTACTGAAGTGAGTAACTATTCCAAAGGGGCTGCTTTTTATTAGGAATTCAGAATGGGAGAAGGTATGTATGTATGCATTATGTGTATATCTGTAAAATTATAATGAGAGGAGATGAGATACAATTCCAACTCTAATCTAGCCTGATAATGATTACTACTTAGATTTTAAACTATAAAATACATAACATTTAAAATGTTAAGTTGGAAAGGAGTTTAGATGTCAACTAATAAAATCTGCATTGCAAACTTTCAAAGCAATAAAACATTTCTGAGAGAGACCTATCAAACCTTTGGCTAAATAACTTTCACAAAAGAGAACTCCAAATTATTCACAACTGTTTCATTCTTTTTCTTTTATGTGCCTTGTTTTGTTTTGTTATAGTGCATGAGGAATCCTGTCCTCTAGGAAAAATGCAGGAGATGAAAGAAAGAAAATGTTTTCACTGTTAACATGTTCTCCACAAATTACTTCTCTGCAGTTTTGCCCATTGATTTTTCATCCTGGAAATGCCTTTTAAAGAACAATGTTGTTTTTAATGACATGCAATAATCAGAATCTTTGTCTATGAAATATCTTTTTTCTGATAAGATTTTTACTTTAATCCATTATTTGGTGTATCCTTGGACAGTTAGGCAGTTTTACTTTCCATTCATGGTTTACTAAGATACAGAATTTTTGGGTCTTGACAACAAACAAAATAATAGAAAGGTTTATTTCTTATCAAAAGCCATACTGAACAGTGTAGTTTGATGATTCATCAGACATTAAATTTCAAGCACCAGATCATGTTTAACTGCCATCTCTGTCTCCTGGTATATGCCATTTTAATCTCTCAGATACAATTAAAAATTAATTAATTAACAAATAAAGAGAGAAATGAGAGCAAAATTTTAGGGAAAATGGTAATAGTTTGGGTTTTATAATAGAAGGAAACTGTTCCTTGAAATCAGCATTTTTGTGTTGGCTTGACTATGGTATTAAGGTTGCACAAAGATTGAGATAAATTGGGGATAGAACTGAGATTAGAGCAAAGCTAATCAACTGCATAGCTGATTAAAATTTCAAATTTAAAAAAAGATGAATAGAGATAGAAATAAAATTGGATGAGAAAGAGGCAATCTGGGCATGACTAAGAAAACTTACTGGACTTAGGAAAAGAAATTACTATACACCATTATAGCCTCCAAGCTAATACCAATTATGACAATTTATCTGGATTCATGTGCCCTTCAGATATGCTGTATTATATTTGTTAATGATAGGAATTGTAGTCCAACATATCTGGAGACTTTGACAATGGAAAAGGTGGCCTATTTATTGCGAGGAAGGGAGATATAATGCCATATTAATCTTCAGTTTTCCATACATCATTTGCGTGGTTGTGCAATTTTATGCCATACCGTTCAAGCAATGCTTTCTGCAGTTGGAGCATTTCAGATTGCAGCCTTTTGCTTCATTCCATTTGCTAAAAAATCTCCACAACAGCATCTGCAATTGTCTCAGGAATAAACAGAATAAATTGAAGCAAAAATGAAACAAAACCGGAGAGAGTTTATACTGCATTTTTTTCTTTAACTGACTCATTTTTCCTAAAGCTATTCTAACTGATACAAAAGTGTGATAGTATGCAGGATGCTTCATTTTGAAAACTTTAAGGCTGAGCAGTGTATTAAAGAGCTTATTACTCATTGCTGTCAACTGAATTTCCAATACGGATATGTTCTGCATAGTTTGTTGGCAAAGGTACATGGGGTTGCATGCCAAACTTTGCCCGGAGCTATCCAGCAACTGTTTAGCTATAATGTATAAGGCATGTGAAGGCTTCACCTAATCATTCACGGCCTGGAAGTCTTTGCTTGCAAGGGAACTGATCAGCATTCTTGCAAAGTGTTTAGCTTTGATCTAGGTAAGGGCTTGAGTGCCAACAAGGTTGCGCAGGAAATATCAAAAGAAACAAAACAGGTGAAAACAAAAGTGGAAGATCTTATTTCAAAATGGTAGACTGCATGGAATCAGCTTTGCATGCTTCTGCACATGAGCTTTCCATGGAATTTGTTTTCCAAGCCTTATTCTTATAGGTTTTTTTCAAAATGTTGGGAGATTCTCAAATATTCTCTAGGTATTTAAAATATTCACTGAGTTTTTAATTGGTTGTATTTAACCTTCTGTGATTTTGGATTTCAGTGTTTGGTTTATTATTTGTAAAGACAATTTGTAACACCACCCAACACACTCTTGAGGACTTCGAGTGGCTTTCAAGGATAAAGCCCCAATACAAAAACCAATTCAGGTATAGTGATTGATATCTGACAGAGTTTACATGCAATGGTATTTAGTCTTTGGCAAACCTGATGGTTAATATGCAGTGGAATATTTTCGGTAGCATGGCAGGTTTCTTGCATCAGACATGTTTGTCCATTGCAACACTTATTCTCATTGCCTAGGATTCTAGGATTGTTTGTTTGTTTGTTTATGTATCTACCCATCTTCCAAGCAAGAGATTCTGCACAGTGTAAAACAATGAATTAAAATTATGAGTAATCATTCTATTAACAGCAATATGCTCCTGTTGTTGCATTTGGCAGAGAAACGTCAGCAGTTAAACCAAATTGGCTTTTATGGAGACTTGTCTCCTGTTTCTGGCTTCCTCATATGTGACTCTCAAGCAGTCAGCATTTCCCAGAATTAGATTTAAAACCACTGATATATTGTATTTAATAATATTGTTATAATTGCATTAAAAATTGACAGGGTCTGTTAATTGATGCGCAGCAATTTTATCCCGCAGTCATTCAGAAATAATGTGCAATGAAAATTAGTTTTTTTTTAATACTATGAGCAGTACTTGAGATTTAATATTATCAGCCTACTTCATACCGAATGGTCATTTAGGTAGGTCCTTAACTGCAACCCTGTGCTTGCCATTGTCATTTCTCTCAACATTGTCACCAGGCCAAGCAAATTAAGAGGATCATAGGGCTATGTAAGCCCTTCAGTGTAAATCAGGTTAGTAATCCAATGTCATGTAGGTCAGTACTACTTTATTGTAAAGCTCTAGTAACAGAATTTTGAAAATCTGAATGTGCTTCTTCCTTCCTTCCCTTCCTTCCTTCCTCCCCTTCCTCCCCGCCCTCCTTTCCTTCCTCCCCTCCTTCCTTTCCTTCCTTCCTTCCTTCCTTCCTTTTATTTTTGTGACAACAAAGAGGGCTTATGTGAAATGTTGGCTCATATTACATTCCTGCCTTGAACTCAAAGTCTCTTTTATCTGACTGTTGTCTTGGTAGCAAGTCTTCCTTTTGTCTCTCAAAGTCATTCCCTGCACCCTTTACAGGATGCCCTTGACTATGGGAAGCTGAAGGAGATTTTGTAGGTATATTTTCCCCATTGCATATTTAATGACGATATCAGAAATGCAAAAGAATTTAATTAAACTAGTAATCGAACTTGCTCTGTTGAAAGGAAACAGATTACTGTACCATGCCAAACTGGGATTAGGTAAATATATATGAATCATGGTTCCATCACTTGAATAATGAATAGTTCATTTCATAGTTCAGGGGTGTGTGTGTGTGTGTGTGTGTGTGTGTGTGTTGTGTGTGTGTGTTTATCTGGGCTTATGTAGGCAGTTTTTTTCCTATACTTTGGGAAAGGTATGGATTTTTTTGGGCTTGAACATGTGCATAATTGTAGAAAAGTATATTTCTCATGAAAAGCTTATCAGAAAATGCTTCAACACAGTATATAGATCATGTTTAACTACCATCTCTTCTGAAGCAGGAGCCATGGGAATTGAAACTTAGACAGCTCCAAGGTATTGCAGTTTTTTTATTTTTCTTTGGATTTCCATCTTATTTGGTCTCCTATTATTTTAACTGATGAATTTGCAGAAAGGAAATTCCTAATTTTAGAGTTATACTGACCCAACTGTTTTTAAATGGTGAATAATGACAGCATTAATAGTTTCAATAGAAGAGATTTTATCTGGGCTTTTCTAGTCAATCACTATTTTTGTTTGCTTAAATTCCTTTGTCTTTTTTTCTGAACACTTCTTATAGAAGAGCCCAAGATCATTGAAGGCATGATCTGTAGCCATGAAAAAGGGGACAATTTACAAACATCTGCAGTCTTTTCCCATTTGCACTTATCTGTAACCTCATTTTGACCTTCAAGAACCAATTAAAAGAGTGAGTCACTTAAGAAAATGTCCAGCAAATCACATATTCATAATATCTGAGTTATGCTGATGATTAACAATACCTCATTTTCTCTTTCCCCTGCTTCCAGTGTTAGGGGCATTATTTTAATGCACATTCAGATACAAGCACTCACAGCATACAAAGAAGCAATTCCAGGGAGAAGATTGCAATGCATATTTCAATTTTGCAGGAACAAAAATGGATGTTGAGATTCCTTAGTCTATATGCACCAATGACCTTTCAGTCTTTCATAAGAATTAAAACACCTGGGACTGTGCTGAATAAGAAGCTATTGAGTATGTAAAAGAATATTTTTTTCCAAGTCTGTTTCTAAAAGGATGAGTCCCCAGTGGAGTTATGTTGAATATTGCTTTCCAATATAAAAAAATAATTCACTTTTGCATTTGTTTTCTAAAACCTGACATTTTGTACAGTGTGTTAATGTTGTGCCCCATGACCTTCATGCCAGCAATGTTGCCATGATCATTCATGTTCCATTCATTATTTATCTCAGGTGTTCCTGACAGGCTAACATTATACCTGGTAAGAACATTTTCATATTACAGATACTGACACTTTTTCCAGTTTCACCAGTTAGGTTTCATATAGAACATTTCATGTTCACAGTTGATTTGAATTGTTATTTAAAAGCACCTCTATTATTCAACTGTTTTAGACTTGTCGTCTTCTTTGCAAAATGCCCCAATATTTCAGGGGAACAGATTTGAACTAAACTTCAGGAAAAAAAGGGTAAGCAAAAGCTAACATATAGTTTGCATTGGTGAGTCTATAATGAACAGACATTAGCACCAGTGGTGGGTTTCAACATTTTTTACTACCAGTTCTGTAGGCGTGGCTTGGTGGGCGTGGCAGGGGAAGGTTACTGCAAAATCCCCATTTCCTCCCAATTAGCTGGGACTCGGGAGACAGAGAATAGATGTGGGCGGGGCCAGTCAGAGCTGGTATTTACCGGTTCTCCGAACTACTCAGGATTTCCACTATTGGTTCTGCTGAAACCCACCTCTGATTAACACTCCCTTTTTACAACCCTGTATTCCCTTAATTCGCGATAGAGTCGGGGTGACTGGATGGAGTTGAGCATTTACTGGCTGGATGCCTTTCTTGATGCCACACGGAGTTCACAGCAGATATTTTTATTTTGTGCCCTAGGAGAGAAACAAATAGACAGAAAGGCATTTAATGATATTATTTGTCAATTTTTTAATTCTAAAATTGAACAAATGGGCAGTGGAGGGGATATTTTGAAAATCCATATTTTTCAGACAGGAATGCTGATGTTGACAAGAACCAGCTGACACACCTAGTTCCAAGCCTGAGCAAGCCACCCAAGGCAAGATATCTGTTAAGCCATTGGGGGGGGGAGGGTCATTTGTACTGCTGAAGGTGAAAAAAATCAAGAGCTTTAAGAGACTTCAATCTGCTGTCAAATAAAGTTTCTTATTTAACTGCAATATTGAGTGTTTGAATGACTTCTCCTGATTTCAAGCCAGGGAGACTGAGGAACAACTACTAAGGACAACATATAAAATAAACAATAAGCAAGAAATTTCTTATAATTAATCAAATAAATGGAAGGAGTCAGTAAATACATTTGGAGGTTATAAACTTGTTTTCTAATTGACTTGCATTAGTGTTTTCTAACATAAGTAAAATATCAAATTCCTAGTGACTGTGTGGGTGTGTCCATGACTCTTTTTCTTCACAATAGTATCAACGTGTTTAGCATAGTCATCTTTTGGAATGTTTTTTTCAACTTCCAACTCTCATCTACTGTCAGCCTTGCAAGGTAGACCAGATAGAAAACACAGCCAGAAGAGCTAATTCTATTTATTGTAAGGTTACATTAACAGAATTGTGCATGCCTGAAAGTTTTTCTCTCCGTCCCATCTCCTTTACAGCCAGAAAAGTAGGGAGAATCTCTTCTGAGCTTTTTGCTCAGCCCACATTCCTGCTGCAGGCTAAGTTGCCTTTTATAGTGGAACCTCAGTTGCCAAATGCCCCAGTGCACGACCAAATTGGTTCCCGAACAACAAATCTGCAGAAAATGTACCTCTGTTCCCGACCATATCTTCGGTTCCCGATCGAAGTCAGCTGCGGCAATTTCCCCTTTGGCGCCATTTTTTGTGACTGCACATGCGCAGTAAGTCGTGCTTCTGTTCACGACCAAATCGGGTGCCGACCGAAGTTCTGGCACCGATTGTGGTCATGAACGGAGGTTCCACTGTATCTGTCCATTCCCTTGATTATATCTCTTTGCCCTGTCTCCCAAGGTCTTTCCCATACACCATTGCCCTCTTTGAGGGAGACGGGCAGTTTTTTTAAAAAATTGATAAATAAATAACATCTACAGTCCTTGTCTCATCCAAGAACTAATCAGGTCAAATCTTGCTTCAATCTGCTATTTGATATCAGCCAAGTGATACTTAATTGCTTCTTCCCAACATAGTGGATTCCAGATGTGATGTCTAGGAATGAAAAATTCCTGTCATTCTTAGAGATTAAATAACTAAATAACATTGATTATTGGGACAGGTTTGATTTATTTAGTAAAACATTTAATTGAAGGGGAATAAAATTTAGTATAAGTGAAGCTTGTAAGAAAATGTTACAGTGTGTAGAATTGATATTTTAGGAAGTTATGCCCTTCTTTGCCTATTCCAATTACTTTTCCCCCATTATTTTGACCAAGCCCATTGCAGATAGACATTTTAAAGTTGTAAGCCTTGGACCAGGGGTGGGTTCTGGATCCTTTTTCTGCGCATGCGCAGAAGCAAAATCCAAGATGGTGGCACCCATGGAGACACTGATGGAACCAGCTCTGTGATGTCATCGCCAAGCTACTAATGGTTCTAAAGAACCAGTTAGAACTGGTAGGAACCCACCTCTACCTTGGACTATTTGAGAGGAATATCTTCTTTTAGCTGTTTCCTACTTATTCAAATCTTGGGATTTCCCCGAACATATAGATGGACTTGTATTTCTCAATTACCTTCATAATTATAACTTTGGGAAGCATTCTCTGAATCCTAGCTTGTGCAAGACAATCCAGACTTGAACTGTGGGATTTTTGACAAGGATGGAGTACCATTTGTATGGTGAGGGTTGAGGAAGCACACAGTGAATGTTTTTCGATTTGAATTTGGCACACAGATAAGAAATGCATGTTACCTAGTAAAACTATTGGAAAGAGATGGACAGACTATTTTGCTAGAAACTCTGACTGGCAGCAGATTATAAGAATGAGTATGTTAGTTTATAACATGCCCTTCCTCCCTCCACCCCCATAATATACTATAAATTCCCTTCAGTTTAGTCTGATACAGGGGTGAAATCCTACCGGTTCGCACCAGTTCTATAGAGTAGGTTGCAAGCAGCTGGTGACATCATAGAACCGGTT
>JANHFT010002782.1:113833-123925 GCA_032467955.1 Pseudoxenodon macrops | reverse complement strand
CATGTAATGAGTCTATCTCATATATTAGTTTCACTTTTTAAGTTGCATTCCTGAAATAAATGAACTTTTGCACGATATTCTAATTTTTCGAGTTTTACCTGTAATTTCAATACACTGGCATAGGGGCATCATGGATTTGTAGTTACTGAAGAGACAGAGAATGTATGTGCTGGCCCTGATAATTCATTCTGTTGGTGAGAGAGAAATCCCCAAATTTCACAAGAAATCCTTCCTTCCTTCCTTCCTTCCTCTATCATCCAAAGGTTATAAATTCAGTTCTGCTGCTGTGAATATAAGATGATATAGACTGTTATTTTTTTCTGCAACTGACAAACATTTATCCTGGCAACAGATCAAACACGCTTTTTAAAAGAGAGAGATTTGTGCTATTGGCATGCTGCTGTGAGCCCAAGACATTGTTTATAGCAGGCAATGCGTAGAACTAGTGATTTGGCAAATATAACAAGTATATTGAAGAATAATTACATCCTGAATCCTGGGTATTGTCAGTGTGCCTCTTCCAGTAGAGAAATACGCCATAAAAAGACTGTAGGCATCTTATCTATCAGATGCCCATATTTAGTCTAGCATATGAGCAACTTCTGCACCCACATTAAGAGACGTGGTGTTTCCCTTTGTGGTAAGTATGAAGAGAAACGCCTGTAGCACTGATTGAAAGATACAGGAAGAATAAAAGGCAAACAATAGAAAAATAGCCTTAAGTTACAGATGAACAAATCCTAGATGAATCTTAGGAAAAACCACCTAACCATAAGAGTGGTTTGATGGGGTGTGAAAGAAAGAGCAAGGCAGGAGGAAAGGCATGGAGCAAGGATAGGAAAGGCAGAATGTAAACAACAAAGGTGTTAGCATGGGCTGGCATGGCAGCTGAGCTGGTGGACTTTGGGGTAAAGGGTAGATTTTGACTTTAGGGTTGAAGGATAGGACTATAATGGCATCAAGGAATTTTACTGCACAATAAACACCGCTTCATGCAAAAAGCTAATTAGCTGTTCTTTCTCCTGGCTTATTATACAGTAAGTCTGCAACTATAGATAACAAACTAAATGTGGAACATTTTAACGTAATTCATCCTTGTCCACTGACCTCAGAGGTGGCATGCAAGTTGTCAAACAAGATTGGACAAGCTGATTTCTATTGTACGGAGAGGCAAGGGAACCTTCTAAGGAAATGCACTTTAAAAGAAAGATTTGGGGAGGGAGGAGGTAAGACAAAGACTGTTTGCTCCTTGTGTAGCATGTTGCACAAGATGTTGTAGCTTTTTCAACACATAATTTCTGAGCAAGTGTGGATGGCTTCACATGGTTATTTTCAACCATGCATTTACCAACACTGTTATTAAGGAGATTTGAAAATATCTTCAGATACCACTGAATGAACCTCTGAAAATAAATCAATTGGCCTAAGAATTGCTAGCTTCATTTATATTAATACACATGGATCTATATATTTTTCTTTCTATTACATTCATCTTTACTGAGCAGTTCTCAATAAACTACTTTTCTTTCTCTTGTTAATTTTTAAATATGTATGTCTCCATAGGTTTTATTCTGTTTTATTTTACTGCTTTTCTCCGCATTTTTTCTACAAGCATTGAAGATTTTGTTTTGGAGTGATCTGTTTTGTATAGAATCCTGTTTGCACATACAACTTAATATCCACCAGGTGTAATTTCCAAATCATCTGCAAGGACAGTCCTACATAAAACAAATTATAGTAGTTTAACTGAGAATAGAGGCATGATGGCTCAGTGATTTAATGACGTTGGCAATCGTCTTTGCTCTAGCGATTCAAGTCCTAACACTGCATGATGGAGTGAGCTTCCATCACTCGCCTCAGCTTCTGCCCACCTCACAGTTCAGAAGCATGTTCTATGCATGTAGATAAATAGGTACCACTTCAGTGGGGAGATGAATTGGTGCTTAGTGTGGATGGTCAGAATCCTGTCAGTGCTGAACCTTCCCAGTTGCAACATCCATTTGTGAGGCAGCTTTGGTGGAGGGAGAGGGTTTCCGATAATGTTGGAGAAAAGGTACTCATCTTTCTTTCTGGGATGGAGAAAGCCTTCCTTCCTGTGGTGCACCTTGGAGAGCCCGTGAGCACGAACCAAACAGAGGTAGCAAACAGGAAGCCAAACTACACTGCATTCGGAGTATAACTCTCCTGGCTAACATCGCCATATGCTAAATAAATAAATAACTGAGAATGACAAGATCACAAGTCACAGTGCACAGCAGTCCAGGAAAAGTACAACTGGCAGACTTACTGAAGTTGGCTGAAGAGGCTTCTGATTTTATTGCTTTCATCATAAATTTTACATAACTGTTTTTTTTGTATTAGGAAACAATCTATTTTTTCAATGTTTCATGGAAAAGGATCACCACCTAGTTCCTATCTTCTGCCTCTACTTCCTTTCTGTACTTCTTCCTTCTAAACCTAAAAAAAAACTATAAATCACAGTGAAACATAGGAATGACAAGCCACTTTATGATCAAGATTGGTTGCAACATCTAAATAATAATGCACTATTAAAGTGCCAGAGTTAAATTAGTTCTTGCAGTGATTGGTTGAGCTTCTGCTTGTCCTACAAGGACAGAGCTCTTGGCTCTTCTGGCACTATGGAATTCCTTTATAACAAAATTCTTTTCTGTGCACGAATTTAAGCAAACAGTAAACCATCCTGTTTAAAACTGCCTTCCAGTGAATTTGTAATTGGCTTTTGTGCAATGAGAAGCAATCTGAATTTTCTCTCTACTGGGTGGCTGTTTATCTGATCATGTTTCTGTCTGCATTGAACAATATTGTGAGGACATAATCATAAAAAGCCGCTTTAAAAATACTAATACAATTAGAAGAATAAAGACTAAAGAAAAAAACAAACAGAAAAGAGCTCATAAAAGTAGCAGGTGAAAAAGAATACAATTCTTAACCAAATGGCTTGTGCCAATCAAATTGGGCGCTTGGCAAGTAATCACCAAAGATAAATCCAATCAACCATATAAAATTTGCGTTTTAATTCCCCCAAGCAACGAGCATAAACCACTTTGTTTCTCCTTTCTCTTGAAATAAAGGAACAAATTTGCCTCTGTTCAATGTGGTTGACTAAGACATTCTGATGAGATTTTTACCTATTGTTCAAAATATCATCTGTTGAGACAGCAGGTCTTGTATTGTTTTGTTTTCTTGTTTGTAAAATCTAGTAGTAAAAATGGTTTTGGAAACTGTTGCAGGAGAGCCTGCACATTTTCTCTCTAAAGCTTATTTATAGGACCAGTATGTTCTGGTGCCAGCTGACAAAAGTTTTCCATCTGCCAGAGAAGTAAAATTCTCATTCAGCAGGTCTAACTCCTTTCTGTTCCCCCTTACTTTTTTCCCCTCAATGGGAGACTACCTGACTGCACAGCTGCTGAGGGCAACGTAACATTACAAAAGTATAATGTGGCACACTTAAACCTGTGTTTCTCATTGTTCTGGAAAGCAGTTTCATGCTAATAATGGAAAAGGTGACAATATAATGGATTAATGGCCACTTTTCCATTGTTTGGTAAAGTTCTTACGTCATTAAATTGTGGGGTTCGTATAAGGCCTAAACAATAAACTCTACTTAGTTGCAATAGAAAAGGCTCTTTCAATATTTTACAGCAGCTCAGACTGCCTGCTATCTATAATTACAGTCAATATTTCGACTGGAGGAAAATGCCTTAATTTGCTTAATGTTTCATGCGTGGAAAAACAATCAAGCGTTTCCTTCATTTGTAATTACATTACTGGCTCTAGGTGCACTTTTCCAAATTATAACCAAGCCTGCCCAACATAAGTACTCAGCTTAAAACCTTTTCACATTTAGCTGTCCTGCCACTGCTGAATTCCACCAAGATAAGCCTCTTTCCTTGGCTATGGACCTCTTCAAAATTCTAATTCTATATTCAAGAACCTAAATTCCTATTAATATGCTCCCTAATCTTGCTTGGGTTACCTGGAAAATAAGCAGGTTTGGGCACAGATCCTTATTGTGTTAACACTGTGCCAATTTACCTGCTGTCATTATTTTACAGATACTGGCCAGATCATGTTTATTGGCTGTTGAAGCCTGAGGCTGGCTTGTTCATTGTGCAGTAAAATTTTGCACTGGATGCAGAGAAACACCATGTGTTTAACTACAAGTATGATGCCATTGGCAGCCGTTCTATTATTATCCATTTCTAAAGAGGCTTGGTGAGGAATCAGAACATGCATCATGCCAATTAGCCCCCCCCCCGGAAATAGTTGTACTAACTAGTTGTTTCAAGGGGAAAAGTAAAAAGCAGCTCATATACAGGGTATTCAATTTCATATACTCTAAAATATGTAGACAAGTTTCGTACACAGAGACAAAAATGTGTTCTCTCTCATGGCTGCTAGTATTGGCCCTAAACAGACAAGTTTCTTTCTACATAGTTGTAGCTCCTAGTCTAAGAAACCTGCTCATTACCTTGTAGTTCCTTGGAATTTGATAGATTCTTTTTTCTCACATGGTCATTCCAGTTTATTCTTATTCCTAATTTGCCAACATTTCCACAAGACTACCATGTTTTCCCGAATGTAAGACAGGGTCTTATTTTCTTTTGACCCCCATGAAATAAGTGCTTGGCCTTATTTTCTGGGAGTTTTTTTTTTGAGGTGCAGGAGGTGGTCACCTCATGGCTGCTGCTGTGTTTCAGGGAGGTCTTATTTTCAGGGAAACAGGATAAATGGCAATTTGCACAACTTCACTCTTTCTTTCTTTTTTCTTTTTGCAACAAAGGACATTAATATCAAACCAGTCAGTCCTAGAGGAGATCAACCCTGACTGCTCTTTAGAAGGCTAGATTCTGAAGATGAAAGTCAAATAATTTGGCCACCTAATGAGAAGAAAGGACTCACTGGAGAAGAGCCTAATTCTGGGAAAGATTTAGGAAAGTAAAAGAAGAAGAGGATGACGGAGAATGAGGTGGCTGGATGGAGTCACTGAAGCAGTAGGTGTGATCTTAAATGGATTCCAGAGGATGGTAGAGGACAGGAAGACCTGGAGGAACATTGTCCATGTGGTCGCGATGGATCAGATACAATTTTGCAGCTAACAGCAATAAACAAAATACTTGAAATACTGATCAATAGTTATATGGACCAAGTCCTGAGTTCTTATTGACATAGCTTAGCCCTCCTAGCTCAGTTGATCTCACTGAATAAAAACAAAGAGGTATCATTTTTATAGCATTCATTCTTGGGGGGGGAAAGGAATAAAAAAGTTGGTAAATGAATATAGGGAGCTGTTTACATTAGGTCAGACTGTCAATTCATTTCACCCAGTGCTACCAGTAGCTACAGTAAATTTCCTTCTTTTGCATATGTTTTATTTTGATTAAAATGGTAAAAAGTAATACAAACTAAACTTAAAGGAAGAAAAAAGATAAAGAATATGATAAAAATATATAAAGAAATGACTTTCAACTTTCATTACATATGTAGACAAAATTAGTAACTCATCATCCCTTGTAAAGTTATAGACAGATATTTCTTCATCTCATATCTCATCCCTTATCTATATGTAAATCCCTAAAACATCAAGTTTAATTCTGATGTCAGAAAAAATGATTTCTGGAACTTTGCAAACACGTCTTACTTTGACTTTGATCAAATAAACTAACTTTACATTTCTTCCTTTTACTTCTGATAGTCTTAATTTTTAATTCATTCAAATATAGGATTTGATTTCTCTTCAATTTTTTTAAATCCCAATGTATAGACCTCTGAGTTTAACAAGGTTCTTTTATATATCTAACCAGAAAACATTATCCAGGCGATTCTCTTGCTTTGTCATTTGTATTTTGCCTTTAATTTTTAAAACTTCAGCCAGTTCTTTTAGTATACCAATAAAGCATTCTTTTCCAAATAATTCTTTTGGTCTATCATTTGTACACATTTGGTACTTCTCTGGCTTGTCAGAAAAAAAATTGTTCCACATCTGTCATTCCCTCATTGTCTTCTTTTGGACATAATGTATTCATAGACATACCGGTAATTACTAACTCTGTTGATAAAGTAACTATTAATTTTGGGCTCCAGTCTTCAAAATCTCCTTTAATATTTCCAATATTGTAACAGTTTGTGTCATTTTGTACATCCCAGTTAACGAACTGCAAAAGTTGGTTTGTTTTTGTCCTTTTGTTTAGAATTTTTAGTCCTCTGTAGAATCCACTGTCTAAAATCATAAAGTTACTTATCTTTATTATAAACCAAGATACAAACCAAAATAACTCTGTTTCTCACAAGAAGCTATTTATTTTTTATAAGTTACCGTTAATTCTAAAATCTTACAGTAAATTCAATTTTCAAAATTTAGTTGAACCCACAATCTATTTTAACAATCTTATTTAATTTTTTGCGGTTTATTTCAAAATCCTTACATTCTTAAGCTTGCAATTAATTTTTCATTTTTTTCAGCATTGAGTCAAACCTACCCAGTGAGTTTTCAAACTTATTGTCCCAAAGGTTTCCAACAGCTTTAAGATGGTTAACAGGCAAATTCCAAAACTGATCGAGGCTTGTGAACATAGTGTTATTTATAAGATTCCACTGAGGTTGTGACTAATTCAATCATCCCAGTCCTCAAATCCATGGAAGATCACTGTCCTGTGGTTTCCTTGTGAACAGTAGCCAATCAGAGCACATTTGGACAATCTCCCATCCTTTCCTTATCTTGAGAGGTTGCAAAGAACCAGTTTGAAAGACTATTCAGTCTTTGATTTCAATATATTGAGCCATTAGCAGAGGAAGCACTTTAATAAGCACTCATTTTCTTATTCTAGTCAATGATTTCCAGATTTGCAGCTATGGGTACACATTACCATATATAAATTATATATAACTTGGAGAGGTGCATAATTAGCTACTTTGTTACTTTTCCTATGCTTGTCTTTTGCTTTGTAAAAATGCATATCATAATCTCCTTCATTAAAATGTTTGTCTTTTTGGCTAGCATGTAAATTTGCGGTATTGTTTAATTCAATTTATAATTGTAATGACCCTTCAATTCATTGGTGCCTTTAAGTACAATCTTGGTCTAGTGAAGCCATCTGTGTAGCACACAAAAAGAAAAGTCTGGATAAGGCTGGGAACTTTTCAATTGACTACTACATCACTATGTGAAGATAAGGCTCTGCTACGCAAAATATTAAAGAACCAGAGGGAAAAGATTGGCTTAGCCAAGTCAAGTGACATCACCAAGCCACCAGCTACACTATCTGTAATCTTGAAGGCCATATATTTTCTTGAAAGTAGTAGTGTGGCTCCTTCCTAACTGTAAAAATTTCATTGCCCTGGCAGTTTCCCATAACTTGCAATTAAAAATAATTGTGGAAGGATAGGGTATACATTTTAAAGAAATGGAATGTGTCTACTGCAAAACTATTGCTGCTCAGTTTATTTTTAATATTTTTGTAGTGGCACAAATTATTTATGTTTGCTGCTCAAACTGAACATCTTAGTCATTTTCAATTTGTCCTTTTAAAATCTATGCAAAGAGATGGATATCTGCAGGGAGAGTTATAAAAGTCAATATGTATTTATTTTCTTATTTAGCACAAATAAATCATATTTATAAAGCTGAGAGCCAGCTTGGCCTAGTGGTTAGGGCACAAGGGTAGAGGACTGTGAGTTCTAATCCTACTTTAGGCATGAAAGCCATCTGAGTGACTTTGGGCCTGTCACTCTCTGTCAGCCTACAATGTCAGACTCAGGCGACAAGCTAGTCAGTCAATTCCTGTCCCCACAAATGAAGCAACGCTTGGTTGATTGAGGGGGGGAGTAGACCTTACACTTGCAGGAAAACTCTAGGGGGGGAAATCATATTTATGAGGTTGCCCTATTCCAGGCAACTCTGGGCGGGCTGCAAGAAACAATGAATATTTGCATGGAAGGCTCACAAGGAGTTCTATAGAGTAGATTGGGAAATTTTAAACAACCAGCAACTTGTAAGATAGCAATGGCAAACCACTTCTGCATTGCTGCTAGGAAAGCCTTTGAAGTCACCAGGACTCAAGGTAGACTGAGATAGACCTTCTCTTTACCTTTTAGTAGAGAGTTGCCTTGGTTACTGTTGCTATGGATTGGAGACTTCATGCCAACACTTTAAAAACTGTAGAGTTGGAATGGTGAGTAAAGCCTCAAACCTTCTCCCCCCCAATATATGTTTGTTTCTCCTTTAAACACATTTGCAAGTCAGTTTAAAAGTTAGGAGATGACTATGAAAAAAAATAGACTGTTGCATATCTATCACACTTTTCATCGAAGAACATAAAACACTGACCCAGAAATATATCCTTAAACAATTTGCCAGGTAAGCTAGTCTGAAGGATAGATCCACAGGTACCAGTAAACTTCCTGGTTAAGCAGATCTCCCTGCTTTCAATCCAATATTCTAATCAATATACATTTGATGATACAGATGAGGGGAGCAGAATGGTAAAAAGAAGCCAATCTCCTGGTGGAATCCTGCCAGAAAAGATCTAGAGGCCAGAGGCTGAGGGTTCCGTGAGTGGCAGTGAAGCCTCCAGCAAGCAATTGACCCAGGAATAAGTTGTTTCAAGAAAGCTCCGGCCACAGGGAGCTTCAGCAAGATCTGAAGAACAGATTTACTGTGAAGGTCATAGGAAACAGAAAGAGCCGAAAGCGGTGGACATCTGCTCTACTACGTCTGCTCTGACTGTGTGGGATTTAGCTGGGATAGAGTTTAAGAAGAAGCTGTTTGGAAGGAAGAGCAACTGAAAGCTCTTTTTTATTATAGGAAGGCTCCTAAGAAACAGGCCCTGTTATTTTGGCATATTAAGTAGCGTTCCCTTATTTCAACTGTCTGGGAAATAATGTTTTATTTCTTTTCATAGTTCTCTTTTAATCACGATCCTATTTCTTTTGATCTAGAAAAGTTGTTTCATATATATTCCATTGAAGCAGGGTATTGGATTCATCAGGCTCAGGAATTTATTTTAACAGCAACATTTAAAATAATAATAATAATTAAGGTCCACTGATGATAAAAAAAAATTCATGCAGTCATATCTCCACATTTTTGAAAAAGTTTATCAAAAGAAGTGTTGCTGGTAGATTCATTAACACGAAAGGCTCTAGTCCAGCCCCGTCCCACCTTCGATAAGAAAGGATCCTTAAATCCTTGCTTCTTTGCCAGGGTAGTAATGATTCCCTGATCTGATGTGCCTTTTGGCTTGTAGATCAGTGTGCAATCACATCTTCAGAGCAAGAGAGGGAGGGAAATAGATAATAACATTGTTGCTGCTTTTTCTTTTTCTTGAAATGGTGTCCAAAGGCTTACTCAACTGCCCAACTGACTCATTGCTAGAATAGGCATGCAACTGTTTGTGGAGGATAGAAACAGATGACATTGTTCTCTATCAATAGCCAAAGTAACATCAGAATGCATGCTTGCAATATGCTGTGCTTCCAGTATACTTTTCCTGGTATGTGTCCTCAAATGATCTTGTTCATTTGGGATAGAGTACTTCACTTTGTTGCAGAGCAGTTCATCCAGAGCAGTTTATTAGCTAACTTGCAGAGGAAGAACCACCCTTCAGTTAATCCAATGTTACTATGTGTTCCAGAAAATTGAGGCTTAGGCCTATTGGAGTGCATGGTAAGCACTGAAGGGATGATACTTCTACTTTTGAAACAATATTTCCTTAATTTATTTATTTATCTAATTTCTAGACCATCGATCTCAACTATGTGACTCTTATATTCCAAGATTCCATATAAAAGAAACAGTAATTGACTTGCTAGTTCAAAAACAGACTAATAGAAGGACAGAAATTAATAAAGCAATGAATTCTATTTCATTTTCCTAAGAAAGAGGAAATAGTATCCAATAGTTTCATCTATCATGTTCCCCCAAAATAAGACCGGGTCTTATATTAATTTTTGCTCCAAAAGACACGTTATTTTGCAACTAGGTCTTATTGGGGAGAAATATGGTAACAAAATGCATATGTCTGGCTGATGATCTTAACCGGGACTTATTTTGGAGGTAGGGCTTATATTATG
>JANHFT010002782.1:71654-83401 GCA_032467955.1 Pseudoxenodon macrops | reverse complement strand
GTCTCAACATCTTTTTTGTAGTGTGGTGACCAAAACTGGATGCAGTACTCTAGGTGTGGTCTAACTAAGGCTTTGTAGAGTGGTATTAATACCTCCCTAGACCTGGATTGTATCCCTCTATTAATGCCTACAGGGAGAAGGATCAAAGAAATCAAGATGGTACCCACAACTATGGGATTGGAGCCCTGCTTCTTTTTTATATTGCAATGCGTTTAGAAAGGGGCACGGTTAGGTATGGCATCTTGATTTTTTTTTACCTGATTTCTATTTTATGCAGACCCCCCACCATTTGATTGATGGAGGCAAGCAAAGGTCTGTGCACTTGTATGAGTAGCATGAACAACTCTGCACTGTGAAGAATGCAGTTTGCTTTTTCATTTACTGAGCTGTTTCAAAGATTGATGAGTTCAGTTACCTCCAATCCAGTCAATCCATCAAATCCGTATAAAGGGCATGAGATGAAACAGACTATTCCATCTCAGAACTTTGCAAAGCCTCTATCTGAAGGAGCCTTCCTAGATGGGAAACCTCCCCAGATGCTTTTGGCTTCAACTCCCATCATTCCAAACCTTGAACGTTGCTTAACTGGGATTAGTGAATGTTGAAGTCCAAGATATCTGGAGAATATCATACTGGGAGAAAGCCACTTTGAAGTTGTGCAGGATTATGAAGTGGGTTCCCTTTTCTTATTTCCTCTAGTGTGATGCTACTGCTTCATATTTTAAAATTATATTGCATTATCCTTATTTACTCTTTTGTAGAGGGTAACTGAAATGTAATCCATCCTGCTTGCATTCACATGTAATAATAGTATGATTATTGAACAAGTCATAAATCCTGCTAATGTGTGGTTTCTATAACATGCGAAGCCCCAAACAATATGTTAATGCAGTGTTTGAATCTACTCTCTCAATGTTTCAAAGTTACAACTTTTCACAAGTTTCACAACCCTCCCACCCCACATACCTTCTCCCTCTTCTGGCCTCCCTGGTCCTATATGGAATGCTAATCAGGCTTCCTTCACAAAATTGATCCTAGCAAGATGGCAGATAGCTTGGCATGAAGGTGCTACTACAGGGAACAACCTTTTTTTTTAAGCAAAGCAAAAATTACGTTTACTTTCTCTGTTGGCCTATGTTAAAGCGGGACTCCAATCTTTCCTACTGGCTTTATTTCTTTATGGTTCCTGTTGCATATGGAGAAAGAGAAAAAAAATCATCCTGCGTTCATAATCATGCTGAAAATATGCCATTGTAACAAATTACAACTTGAGGAAATCTCCAGGATCATCTATTCCTATCCTCAGATACTGAGGTGAAAAAGCGGGATGCTGACACTTAAAAAAAAAAAAAGATGAAAAAATGTAGATGTTAACATTAGTTTCACTTGCTGAAGCCTTCCCTCCCACATAGCCACATAAAGATGCCAGATCCCTAACCATTTTTGCTGACCACTCTTGCAAGCTGTGACTGCAGTCCCACTCCAGCTTCTGGTTCAATTTCCCAAGAGATCACAAGTCCTTCTATTTCGATCTCTGTCATCTGTTCAACCCTGGAATTCTTTTTACCTTTGAGACGTTTTTTCTTTTGCATAGATCAGGGGTGGGTTCTAACTTACCTCGCCGGTGGTTCGCTGCCTCCTGCACCACGTGGGCATGCCTCGTATGCTTGCACACCTCATGCGCGTGCATATGCGCAGTAGAAAAAAGCCCACTTTTTTTTAAAGGCTGAAAACAAGATGGCAATGCATGCACAGTGCCGGAAACTTTTTTCCCCAAAAAAAATATATTTCCCCAAAAAAGATGACTGCACCCATGGAGCAGCAGAACCAGTTCTGTGACGTCACCAGCGGCCTACTACTTACTCGGTAGAACCAGTCCGAACCGGTAGGAACCCACCTCTGGCGTAGATGCCATTTCTGCTCACGAGTTGCAGCCCTGCTTTCCAAGGTAATCAAGTGGCTAAATTAGAGTCATCAAGCAGGCAGAGAATCCATATCCAAATTCCCACACAGTCGTGAAATTCTACGGCTGTGTTTGCACAACACAGAAAATCATAAATGAGCCAATCACAATTTAGCCTAAATTGCGCAAATCCTCTCTTGTTAAATAGTGCCCGTGGATTTTTTTGTTGCTTTTTCAACAAATAGCCATAGTAAAAAGGCCACTATATCAGTGGCCAGTTCCTTTCTCTGATGCCAAGGGACTAGATAGAAAGCATTTATTATCAATCAGGCATATTATCAACTCACCCATCTAAAAATACAACATCCTTCATTTCTAAATAGCAACATTTCTTCTATTTTCTGCTTGAACATTATTTTCTCTCCTTTACAGCATTCCTTCCAAAATGTGGACCCTGCAGAAAGAAATCTGTTCTGCAAATCTGCTTGTTTATTTCTCTAATTCTTTAAACATAGCCACCAGCTCTTCAATCTCAGAGCAAAGTTCAAACAAATTGTATTCTTCTTCTTCAAGGATTTGTCTCTCTGCATAATAGTTAAAAAAAAACAACAACCCTAGGTCTGCTAAGTATGGGATTCTGCATTTCAGGCATTCTGGCACCCGCCCACTCACAGCTACACATCATAAATGTGTGACAGATTCCCCCAGTTGCTTGGGATGCATAGCGAGTGGGGCTCTCCTTTTATCTTTCAGTGCTTTGCCAGGATGTAGCTTAGATTCCATTTTTGGCTAGACCTATGTAAGGGATCCACACTCTCAGATAATTTCAGATTATCAGACAGAGAGCAGTAGGTTTCACAGGTAATGGGATAGGTACCAGAGACAGTATTGGTATGAGCCAGCAAGGCTGATGCACTTTATGCGGTTCCTCTATGCTTCCTTAAATTGGTGCAAACATGGTTAAGGATGCTTAACTGATTCTTTTCATTCACATAAAAATCTAAATCAAGATAAAGACAGGTACTGTATGTACAATATATGTAAGTATTAATCCCATTTGTGTTACATTTGCTTATGCGAAAAGGGGAAGCATGATATAAACAACCTAATGTTTTTATCAATAGCTGTAGCTTTATTTTATATGTATTCCAAGAGAAAACATTCAGTTCAATCTGAAGAATGACCTATGTTATAGTCAGAATTAGCACACTAAGACATCCTATGCCACTACTGTGCCTAGCTACTGTGGTTTGTAAACCACTTTGTATGGTTTAGCTCAGGAGTATCAAACCAATGGTGAAATCTGGCTGGTTCTATCTGGCTCATGTGAGATGGTAGTGGTGGCAGCGCATGGTTCGGTGAACTGGTAGCAGCACCAGCACGAGACTCCGCCCACCCGGCCAGACATTGTTACTTCCTGGTTTTTAACCCTCTGTGCATGTGCAAAGCCTTGTGCGCATGCACAGAGGGTCAAAAATCATGACGGTGCGTGCACTTCCAAACTGGTGGCGAAGGTAAGTAGATTTCACCCCTGTGTCAAACTCACATCATCACAGACATATCAGGACTTCCCCCCAGGCATGGGCGTTGCCAGTGCATGATGCATGATGCATGATGATCCAGCCAATGGGCCAGGAGTTTGACAGTCCTGCTTTAGTTAGTTATATGATTTATTAAAATACAGCTTAAGAACTGCATGAATCAAGTCACTATTTTCAAGTCAGTAATGTTTTGTTTCTTCCTAGCTGCCATGTAGAAAGTAGGTAACCTAATGGAAGGCCTACACTCACTTCAAAACTTATTGGGGTACAAAATACATTCTGTTTCTTGTTAATATAAATGTAGTTGTTTGTTGCTGCAGGAGACAATGTTAGTTGAGGAGTCCTTGGTGCTCTCTGAGCTTACTTGTTTTCTTGCAGACATTTCATTATCCTAACTAGGTAACATCATCAGTGCTAGCAAGGAGTTTATATTCTCGTGTCTTGCCTGTCTGTCTGTGTGGGTGGGGGCGGTTGTAGAGATTCTTTGGTTGGCTATTTACTGATGGCTCTTTGGCAGTTTCTTGATTGGGATATTGCTTACTTGATTGTCAGCTTCAGACCTTTAGAGGTCTCCAGAGCACCCACAACTTCTGGAGTTAAGTGGTTCCACTAACAAATTGCTCTGTCAGGAAATTTATCCTTAGTTCTAGGTTCTCTTCTTGATTAATTTTCATCCATTGCTTTTTGTCCTGCCTTCAGATGCTTTGGAAAATATATTAAAATATAATGTAATCAATTAATGTATATAATTGCACACAATAATGTTAAAAGTTTACAATCTTGTGGGGCCACATTACTAGCTGTCCACGGCAGGAGTTTGGACATAGTCTACACCCTAGAACAGAAGAATCATGAATTATATTATTTGCTTCTCTTACTCACCGTTGTTTACACAGATTAGTAAGGGCTCCCCAAACTCTCAAGCAGGTAATTTTTCAAGTGCTATCTTGACTCTTATTAAAATCAGAGATGCCAATCTTTACAAGAGCACATTATGACATAAAAATGGAAATGATCTGTTCTCTAGAACGGCAATAAAATAAAATAAAAAAACTGGACCAATCCTAGAAATATAATGGAAAAGAGTCAAAGAAAGAAAGAACGCTGCTTTACAAAAAGGTCTAACTGCAAGTGAATGTTTTGTCAAAATCTCATGAAATGATAGCCCTATTTTATCTGTTTTCCAGGAAGATTGGTGAAACATTTTGGTATCTTTTATTTTTACATTATTCAGTATACTTTAAAGTTAATTCAGTACATGGATTGATGCCTTTATCTTGAAATGTTTTGTTTCTGGTTTTGGTAATTCAGCTATTAAAACATCGTGTTTTCTATTTTTTATTTTATTTTGTCAAGCATATATTAGAAAACATATAAATATAGACAAGATTATGAATACATGAGGTATATTCGGATAAAAGGGAACAATAGGACAGGGACGGTGGGCACGCTTGTGCGCTTATGCATGCCCCTTAATTAATGAATTAATTAATTAATAATCCAATAACATCAATACATTCAATTTATTCCTGTAACTCTTCTATATTCCGACAAACTATGTATCATTTGTATGCAACAGAGCTATGTTGACCATGAGAAGAAGAAAAATCAAATTCATACATTTGTATGAATGTGCCTTGCAAGTCCTTTAAGTGGTTGGTTTCATCCTTTGAAGATCTGGGTATGCAGTGAAATCACTATATACAGGAAGAGGAAGCAACTTACTGTGGGCTGCCAAAAACAATTCCAGAGCGTGGAAAGAAATGTGTAAAACATTCCTTATCAGCTGGCTTCTCTAAAAAAAAGACCATCAGTTCATGAACTCTATAGAGACACGAGAAGGCAAATTAATTGAACAAATGATCTCTAACAAATTATTAGCAGGACTCTGATAAACAGTTTGACAGAAGAAGAAAAAAAGCCAAGATGTAACACGTAATTAACTTTATCACATTTAATTAAGGTAGCTTCGTCTATCGCTCAGTGCTCTTTTCAGCCCGCTGGAATCAGGCATTCATTTCAGTAGGCATTTCACGTAAAACTTAAAATGTTGCCTGGAATTAAACTGAATTCTCTTTTGTGCTATGTGATGAATTCTGAAAAAAGCCCGTTAATCTTTTATGCCTTCACATCCCAGCAAAGTCAGATAAAGCAAAAGGGTATTATTACATTTTAGGATTTGTAGATAGATAATCCATATACCTACTTATCTCATTTCCTAGAAATTTGCAACCTGTATTTTATTGCCTCGGTAAATTCACACCTCATGCTAGGCCACAATACTTTAAAGATAGTTTATTAAAATAATCACAGTTAATTCAGGTAGCCCAGAACGTTGAACTCTAAATCGATTTAAAAATAATAGCTGGCTTTGCATGGTATTTTATGCTAAACAAACAAACCATTATAGCTTAGCATAATGTGAATTAAACCTCATTCTGTCAGGCAGCTACCACTTCAGTCTGAAATCCCAGGAAATACTGGTCTTCAGTCATAATTCAGTTGCTTTTTAGGCTATAGTTTTTTCCCAGCCTTGCTTTGCTGTAACACATCCAGATTGTATCCAAGTTCCCACGCCAGGCCTGATATAATAAGAGGCTGATAGTGTGGAGACAAACTTAGCACAGCTCTATGATGCTAAGTGCCGTCCTGGTGCATGCCTGAGTTACCACTGATTGTGTTAGATTAGTCTAGTTAGAATTAACAGAGAAAAGAGCGGTGACTGAAATACTCTCCTACTAGGTTTGTACTACATACCGGTATATATGTGTGTGTGTATGTGTGTGTATGCCAGGGTGTCTTACTAATCATCTTTTATCTTCAAAGGCAGTCACAACATTAATATAAGACATTTCTTTCATGTCTTCCCAATAGCTTATTGATTTTTCCCCTTTTAAGAGTTCAAATAAAATAAATATGAACTATCGAGATGAGGCTTGCTTGTTATTATAGCAATGAGTTAATGGTTGAAATAGATGATTGTGAGCAAATGGATTAAAGTTAAAATAGAATCCAACACGTTACATGCTTAAGATTAAAAAAGAAACTTGGATCATTCTTCAGAGAAAATTTCTGTCTCACTATCTCTATGAATTCTTTGATCATCAGATGCTAAAAGTATAAAGACAAGTAGCAGTCACAAGGATCCAAATGACTTTGATAAATACATTTGAAACAGATCCTCAAGTCTGGCAGGTGATTCAGCCTCATTTAATTGAAGATTTCTCTTCTGAATGTCACTGTTTTCCTAAATTGGGACAACCAAAACAGAAGAACAAGCTACTTGCTTTCAATATGAAAGAGAAAATCACACTAATATCCTAGCGTTTTTTTTCCCTTTGTGTAGGTTGTCTTTGCTCATTCTGCTAAATTATGGTGTGGTTGGTTTGTGGCTCAGTGTATAATGTGAAATCAACCATTCTGGTCTGTTAACCACACTTGCCCAATCCATAGTGGGCAGAATTTATACATAATTTTTAAAGACACTGATGATGCAAAGTAAGAAATGTGGCAGATTCCATTTATTTAAGAATAAACTCCATTGAACTCAATGGACCCAGTTTGTAATTCTTAAGATGTCATAATGCTAATAGATTCACGAACATTCAGGAGTTTGTTTTCTAAAAACAACTTATCGTTGCTGAATTATTTGATGATACAGAAATGAAGCTTTCTCTGATACCCTTAACTTAGTCCAAACATTCTTAGAAGTCAGGCAGGCAGATGGAAGGAGATTACAGATAAAGACTTTTGTGGTTTCATCTCGTGGCTAGAAGCAAAACACAAGAAAAGGTTGCTATTTTGCCCCCCATGTACAACAACACTAATCTAAAGTGGGAGACTTGGAGCACAAAGCCGCATTGAGAGAGTTTTTAAGGGCTTGGGAAATTTAATCCTAGGAATACCATGTGAAATGGAAAACAGGAATGTTTAAGAGTGCAACTCCAGGAATGAATACAACTGAGGAATGAAAATAATACTGAACTAAAAAACCATAGAAAGACCACTTATGTTTAAGCTTTCCTTGCCTGTGGTCACATCATCTGGGACTTAGAACATTTTAAGGAAAGCAGATTCTGTTACAACAGCTGACAAGGATTTCAGTCCAAATCTTTAATTCTAGGAAAGTGTCAGGTTCCACTAGGTAGACCAGACCAAGAAATCAAATCCACAGGTAAGCAAAGAACCATCTTTATTTATATTGTGGTTGTAAACCGAACAATGCAAGTCTGATTGTGCTCTTCCTTCTTGTTCTTATGCTCCATTAAGTTGGAAAGATGTTTGCCTGAACTGCTTCCAAAGGAACGGAGACCCCTGAGGTCTCTTGTACTCCTACAATTCTATATTTTATGTTCTGAACTTTAAAAAAAAATGTTTCAGCCCATTTTACTTAGGCAATGGCTCCTATATATTTCTATCATTTTCCTTTCTTTTTACAGAGAGGCATTACCCACTTTATTCTGGAGAGGGACCTTTTAAAAGAAGTGCAGAATAGAGAAAACGTTTATACAGCGTTAAAGCATTAAAATTCACATATACGCAAACACATACAACCACACTTTTTAAATAAAATTTGTTCTTCTTGCTAGCCATTTTGCACCCCAAAAAATCCTAAATCTCAGTGCTAAATAGCATATTAGATAAGAGTTTTGCCTAGATTAAGGATTGCAACAGGAAGACAAGTTTTGAATTACTATTACTTTTCCTTCATTAACTAGTTTTCCCTAACTAGATGAGGGTTTTCATCATTTCTTCAGTCACTTGGAAGATTTCTCATGGTGTGAAAAACAAAATGGTGATTTCCCCCTTCCCTCATCCAAAAAAAGTATCCAACAAGCCAGGGAAAGCTAGTTATCTTAAGTAGTATTTTTTTTATGTGCAACTTTTCATGTATAAAGACATATCTCTAAAATGCTGCATTATTTTAATACTGAAGAGAGTGCTTCTCAACCTTGGCAAATTTAAGATATGCAATTTTAACATTCAGAATTCCCCATGTTGCCTGGGGAATTCTGGGAGTTGAAGTCCATGCATCTTGAAGTTGCCAAGATTAAGAAACTTTGATTTAGGAGAAAAGGTGTAAGAAGATCTTTTGCATATTTTAATTAAGGAGGTATTTTCTTCCTCCCTGAGGGAACCAAATAACTGCTGGAGCCTGTAAAGACATATAGCACATTAGTCAAAATGGACAAGTGCACTCAAAGGGATATAAGAGAAACCACAATCAGAAAATTCAGCTAGTGATTGAATCTACAATGGAAAGAAAATGAGTAAAGGTTGACATTATCTGTTTTTGCTCTCACAGAAGGGTTGCTATCTTGTTCTGGCAGATAAGACCTACATTGAAGAACTCACAGCTGTCTTTTCTCTAGGACAGTCAGGTGTCCAGCTTAACAGAGGGAAATCTTGTATCACTCTATTTAGCACATTGTTGAGTTCAAAGTTGTCCCTAAATATGAAGTTCCTTAAGAGTAGGCGCTTAAATGTGTGGTGTTTTTTTCAGCTAGCCTAAAGATCCCCTTGAAGCTTGCAGGCTGATTGTATTGTATATACAGTAACATCCTCTCTCTCATAGTCTTGTTTCATCTATTTTCATTGTTCAATGGGTTTTTAAAACATTTTAATTCCTGGTTTTATTTTACACACTCCAGAGTAACTTCGGGTGAAATGGGCAGCCATATAAATTTGACAAAATAAATATTTTAAAATGTATATGGCCACCTAGCTCCAACACTGCAATTCCGAACAATGTGCAACAGAATCCCAGAACAAAGCAAATTCATATTTTCAATTAAAATACAACAACCAATCTGAAACTTACATTCATAGGTAAAGGTGAAGGTTCCCTTTACACATATGTGCTAGTCGTTCCCAACTCTAGTGGGCGGTGCTCATCTCCATTTCAAATTTGAAGAGCCAGTACTGTCTAAAGATGTCTCCATGGTCATGTGGCCGGCATGACTAAATGCCAAAGACGCACGGAACGCTGTTTCTTTCCCACCAAAGGTGGTCTCTATTTTTCTACTCGCATTTTTACATGCTTTCAAACTGCTAGGTTGGCAGAAGTTGGGACAAGTAACGGGAACTCCGTTATGCAGCACTAGAGATTCAAACCACCAAACTGCCACTGTGTCCCCACTTACATTCATACCCTACTCCTATGAGGAATTCCAGGCATCCCAGCCCCAAGGCCCAAGGAAAAACCAACTTTCTAACTCCTTTATGAAAGCCAGAAGGCAAGGCAAACTGCATCTTGGGAAGGGGAAATCATTCCAGAGGGCAAATTTTCAGAGGAAATTCTAGAAGGCAAGTGTGCAGCAGAATAAGTAAACCTCCGATCAGATGGATTAGTTTCTGGAAACGGAGACCACACATTTGGAGTATGTGGCATAGGCAGATATCACTGGGGAGAGCTAGTCTCACAAATAACCTGGTCTTGTGGCTGAAGAGCTTTAAAGATAATAACCAGGAAGTTGAACTGCATCCATAAGGAAACTAACACAACTCATGGAGAGATGGGCAGCTTATACAAATACGATAAATACATAAACACATGGAATACTGAAGTGTGCCCGTAACTACCCATGCCACTGCATTCTGGACCAATTGTTGCTTCCACATGGCTTTCAAAGGCAGCTCCATGTAGAATACATTATGTAGTCTATGCAGGAAGTGAAGTGAATAGGGGTTCCTGATCCAAGGATAGATGCAATTCATACACAAGACAAAGCTGTACAAATGCCCTCCTGGCCACAGTTGCCATCTGCTTTTCAAAAAAAAACTTGGAGCACCCCCAGATTTTACACTAGGTCTGGGTCTGGGAGAGCAACCCTATCTAGAACTAAGAAATATCCAGTTCTCAGATGCAGGGGACTCCGAAACCAAAACCACTTAAATTGGCAGGGCTGAACTAAAATGTCTTCTTTTCAATTGCGCCTCCAGACACTGAGATACAATGAGAGGCAGAGATATACAGCTGCGTATTGCCAATATATAGATTATATTGTACCCCATATTGTAGATTACCTTCCCCCTTGGCTTCATGTAGATGTTAAAAAGAAACAGGGAAAGGGTAGAAACATGTTGCAAAGCAAGAGCCTAGAGCTGGATTTCTCCTTTTCAATGCTAACTGCAACCAACACCAGAGAAAAGAGAAGAACCATTGAACACAGTCTGTCCCATTCCCAGCTGTCTAAGCTAGTCTAGATGGGTACCAAGATAGATGGTATCAGTGGCAACTGAGAGATTGAGGAGGCTCAGGATGGGTGCACTTCCCCTATTCCTGACCTGCCCAGCAATATGCAGGCTGAACAGATGCACAAGTACAGAAAACTTAGGACTTTGCCGTCTTTGATCCGACCTAAGCGTAGTACATAAAACTATCTGCTACAGTGTCCTATTTGTCAATGAATACTTCAGCTTCAACCACAACAATACATGAGCACACAATAGATTCAAACTTATGGTAAACTGCTCCAAACTTGATTGCAGAAAATACGATTTCAGTAACAGAATCGTCAATGCCTGGAATGCACTACCTGACTCTGTGGTTTCTTCCCCAAACCCCCAAAACATTTACTTAAGACTGTTTACTGTCAACCTCACCCCATTCCTATGAGGTCTGTAAAGGGCATGCATAAGCGCACCAGCATGCCTACTGTCCCTGTCTTAATATTCCCTTTTATTATTATTATTTTTTTATTATTTTATTATTTATTTACATTTCATGTATTCATAATCATGTTTATACTTATATCTGTTATATAGTACATGCTTGATGAAATAAATAAATAAACTAAACTAAGCTAAGTATATCAGCACCCATTATGGCAAGAGTCTTGGGCATTTTCCATTGGATTACTGCCATTACAGGTAGCCCTAGTTTAAAGACTGTCATGTTTAGTGAATGTTTAAACTTAAAACAGTGCTGAACAAGTAACTTTACAACTGGCGCTCACACTTACAATTGTCATAGAATTCTGCCGACATTGTCATTTGCATGTGTCACAGCCAGCTTCTGACAGAGTTAATAGAAAGCTAGCAGTAAAACTGCAAATCACAATCACATGATGTCTTGCTTAATGATGGAGTTACCAGTTCCAATTGTGATCACTGAGCAAAGACTGCCTGTAGTTTTAAATTTGCATTCATATACATAAGCAGGGTTGTACACATTTTATGCAAATCTACCTCTGAGGGGTCCTTTGGTGCTTTCTGAGCATGGTCGTGTCAGCGTTCCAAATATCATCCCTAAACAGATCAGACTCCAAGGCAAAGCATTCCTCAAAGTTCCAATTTATTAG
>JANHFT010002782.1:58609-71554 GCA_032467955.1 Pseudoxenodon macrops | reverse complement strand
TCCCATTTACCCACAACAGAAAAATGCATAGTAGAATAGCTGAAAGTGTGGCAGGCCAAAATGCAGGCCTGACAGGTTGTTTTCTTACTTTCTTTCAAGCTCATAGAACACCAATGACCTCCCTCCATTCCAACCCTGAAGTACAAATATTCTCCTTTATTGGAATTCTACTTCTTTTAGTGATAGACAAGAGGCTACCCTACTTCCCACCTCCATTTACCTTTGTACTTGCATCAAACCATTAAAAAAATACAGATCTCAGGTTCAAAACATTCAGTAGAATTCCAGTTGTACTTGTATTTCCCTACTCCATATCTTCCTATACAAGCAAAAAGTTAACAAACAGTTGCTTGTACTTACCCAAGGAGAAAAGATCATCTTTAATGAAAAGGTTGGCCAAGTAAATTTACAGGCTTTCCATTTGGATGAGAGAATAATAATAACAAGGTCAAATAAATAACTATAGCAACACCCTTGCTTTGATAGCTACAGAAATCTTGGCAGCATTTATTGCTAATTGCCTTTGGGGAATTGATTAATGGAATGCACAGAAAACTCTGGCACATAACCCTTTGCTATATTGTGGAAGGGAAGAAGAAAACTACCTGAAGTACATTGGCCAATCTTGTCTTTTGCAAGAATAACATTTTCACAGATGGGAACAGGGGCATCCTTACTCTGAGTAAGAATGAGTAGCATTCATCACTCACCTGTCTTTACAACACAGACAAAGGCAGTTAACAAAGCAACACAACAACAAAATATAAATTACGGTATAATAAAAGAGGAAATAATTAAGAACGCAGACAATTAGAAGCAATAAAGGGAATGGATCCTTAAGGTCTTAACCGCAAAAATAGCTGCTGATATATAATGATGGGAGGCCCCAGTTCAAAAGGAAGAGAGAAAGCAAAGCCTTTAAGTCAAGCTCAAATCAGAGGCACCCTGAGAGCAATTGCTGAACAGCAGGCAAAAGACATCTCCCCTATGAGTGATATGGTCTTTATTTTAGTTACAATACTGACAAAAAATAGGAAACAGGAGCCTTTTGTTTTATGAGCTGATGCTGCTCTGGGTGGTGAGCCATCAAAATGCAACTAGGAAGATCTTCCTCAAAAGTGAAATATCCTCACAATCTGGGCTTTGTTCTCTGGTCCAGAGGTGGGTCCTAAATCTTCTTACTGCTGGTTCGCTCAGGGGTGTACTGCAGCTGCGTGCACACATGCGCAGTGCTTTAAAAAAAGCTTCTGCACATGCGCAGAAGCAAAATCCAAAATGGTGGTGCCATAGAGCCAAAAGAACCGGTTTGGGGGCGGGGCAGACCCAGGTTGCTAACAGTTCTACCAAACTGGGCTGGTAAGTTACTAACTGGTCGCTAGAACCGGACCAAACCATTAGGAACCCACCTCTGATCTACTCAAGTTGTCTACTGGATATATTTAATAACATTACAAAAAAAAAAAAAACTTTCTCATGTAGTTAAGACTATGCCAGCCATAAAACTTTGTTGGAATTTTCTGTGCTTCCCACAGCTCTGACTTCTTTGCTTATTTCTGATACCTCTCTGCCAATCATTCCTATTGGTTTCTGGGCTGGATATAATCATTAGGTTATGGTCTCTTAGGTTATGGTCAGTTTACTCCTTTGACAAATCTATTTGGCTCCTGTTTGAGATGCAGAAGATCCCAACTTTGATCTCCAGGATTCAAGTATGGCTGGGATGGATCCCAACTAAAATCCTAGATAGCTGGTGCTAGTCAAGTGTGATAATACAGTGGTTTTTGCACAGTTGAAGTGGCCTTGACATCAGATTTGTTTATTTAATTCTCCTTTGCCACTCCATTTTGGGGGAATTCTGAACTGTTTGCAATATTAATATAATGAGTTAAAATACATTAAGACAATTATAATATATCAACGTGATGCATCAATGTTGGAAGGTTAGCATGATCATGCTCACAGCAGTATATAGGAAGTTATGGGTGCATCTTGTTATACTCAATTAACACTGCTATGCTGCAAGCTAGATTGGATTTCGCTAGGCTTCCAGGTGTGATTCTAAGTGCTGGTTTTCACTTTTAAAGCCCTACATCACATAGAACTGGGCTGCTTGATGGACCATCTTCTCCTAAGGTATGCCAGCCCTACACACTCCCACAGAAAGGCTGTTTCATTTAAATCTTACAATCTTATGGGGATTTGTCTCTGGCCAACCCTGATCTCTGGAATAACACACACACCCATATACAACAGGCTCAACTCTGCTCATCTTTAGGAAAGCCATTAAGTCTTGGCTTTTTCTTAGGGATAGTTAAATGAGAGTTCCTTTTTGACTATTCTGTTATATTACTTGGTTGCCCCTTTATATTTACATATTGCATATGTTTAATATTATATGGTTGAGGTGTTGTTTTATTGTTTGTTTTATATGTTGTACATCATCACAGAGTCATGGGAATTGAGTTGTGCAGCCTTGTAAATCTTGTTAAATGAATAAAGGGCTTAAAGGTAACTACTATGAATATGTGTTGTCGGCAGGGTGGAGGGTGGGGAGTTATTATTTTACTAATTTATTATTTTATTATTTTTCTTTTTATTCTTTTTATTTCTTTTATATCATTTTAAATCTGCGTATGCTGACTTGAGTCGCCATGTGCGAGTAGTTGGCAATATAAATTTTCTAAAATAAATACTAGCACCTTCAATGTAGAAGCTAATGCAGTTCCTATTGTAGCAGTATTGCATAGTGTCCATCACTCCCTGAACACCTGCATGCTGCATAAGTTGCAGCTTCTGAAAAGTTTGCGAGGGTAGCCCCATGTTAAGCAGATTTAGGTTATAAACTTTCTGAATTAAACTAAACTATACTTAACGGTATATGTTTCAGATCCAAAAGATAATTTTGAGTTGATAACCTGAGATCATATGACTGCTGTCCCTAAAGTATTACATGGTTATTATCTGTAGCCCAACATTTTTAGCCATGAATGCAATGTTTAGTTTTACATAGGTAAATTAATGCAAACAATATGAAATACCAATGCAGTATCTTTATTTTTCAACCCTTACCCACTTTCCAAAAGCTTGCTTACTAAAGAAATACACAAGACATTTATGTTCTTGACAATCCTCATTTTTTGGCCATTTTTAGTACTGATTTCTATAGATACTTTGCCAAAATAAAAGAATGGAGAAAATCATTTATCAAATTTGCTACCTTTTCATTAGAAACCCTTCGTGCATTTCATTGTCCTATAAGCTCAAAATTTTTAATCCAAATATTCTTCTCTTTCATACAACTTGTCACAGCATTTGCAGCTCCTGAACCTTTCTTTCATGTTGAATGAGATTCATACGGGTGAGCTGGTGAACTATTCGTCTAGCAATAGCTGAGAAAGGAATCTAACGCTTAAATGAAGGATTTGATCAGCATTTTCGGTTCATTTTCAGAAATTCTACAGCAGAACAAAAAGATGGAGATAAATATATCAAATACTCTTTGAAATATTTTATCCATACAAAATTCTTTTAAATATACAATCCATAATTTCAAAAAAGATTGGGGGAGGAAATCTGTCTTATTTAAATGATATAATTTAGTTAAACCATTGTAATTTAGCAGCAATTTTTTTTTCCACAATTGAGAACCACTGGTATGCCACACACTGTATATGTGGATTTGAATACTCTGTCTCAGAGTAATGATATTTCAGCAGAAGAAAGGATCTATAGAAATATTTCTCAACCTTGGCAATTTCTAGGTCTGTAGACATCAAATCCCTGGATTTCCCTGCCAGTATGACCATTGATAAGAATTCTTGGTGTTGACATTACCAGGGCTGGAAATTACCAAGGCTGGAAAACCTATAAAGCACTCTGATATTGAGAAAGTAGCAACAAAATGTTCTCAAAATGTGCCAATAAAAACTTAAATGCACAACATGATACCAGCCTTTTGAGAGATCCAAAAGTTTCAACTTCCCTCCATATAATCAAAATGTGTACAGAAGTATAGATTTCTTTTACAGAAAACAGATTAATATGAAACTGGGACAAAAATGAAATATGAATAAGCACATGGGACAAACTCGTGTGCCTGAGGTCCATTGTTGCTTTACAAATTATGCAATTTGATGTAAGCAGGTGGAAGCATTAGCCTCTCACACTTGAAATAACATCATTTTTCCTAATGTTGAGTGGGTGTTCGCAATGTCACTTTTAAATACTTGAATGTCAAGCTGATCTTAAGACGCAGAAGAGGATTAAATGGCAACACTATAGAAAAACATCTTATGTTTTGAATATGAATTAATTTTGTGTCACTATTCTCAGGGAAGAAAGATATTTGGGTCATGAGTACTGAGCTCATAGTATGATATTTTGCTGTTTACTGTTACAATGATATGTTACCTCCAGGAAGAACTTTATTTAATTAAAAGAAACAGCTATAGATCTAAGAATATAGAAAATAGTACAGATTAAAATGAAATTTGCCAGAATGGCAATTTTATAAATAATGTTGTAAGGAGAAAAGTATTGTAGTGGGAGGTGTGAAAAATAAAAAAGAACTAGATTTTAGAAAAGCAGCTTTTGCAATAATGTGTTTATGTTAGTCCTTCTCACCAATATCAATTTCACACAAAAATGCAAGGCAATAGCAACAAAATTAATATTCCGCTTAGGGCAAGGCAGAATAATGCAAAAACACAATCTCTTGATCTTCCCAAGACAGGTCATTCCAGGCAGTACATTTTTTACTGAAAGTACAACATGGAATACCTGATTCTAAATTCAGCCAATCAACAAACATCATATGTTAGACAGAACAAGAACCAATAATAGAATACAATTTCCTAACTGGTGGGTGCTGACTTGATGGATAAGAGGGTCTACTTCAGTGTTTCTCAAATTTGACAACTTTAAGATGTGTGTTCCAGAATTCCCCAGTTACTATGGAAGGCTAGGGAATTCTGGGATTGGAAATCCACACATCTTAAAGTTTCCAAGTTTGAGGAATCCCATTTCCTGTCCTTCCTTGATCACATTTTCTTTTTAGCACCATTGTTCTTTTTCAAAAGGTTTGATGCTTCTGCTTTGATGTCTTTGGAGGGATATGTGTGCATGTGGCTCTGGATCTATATATGTATATGGAGATGCATATGGTAAAATTAGTTAAATAATTTTGCATATATATATATATATACCATATATATATATATATATATATATATTTTAAAGGAGATCTTCAGGGGAACATGTAAACACCTACCTTGTCTTCCTTGAGCATCAGTTATTTCTGGTGCTACAACATTAGCCCTTATGATGGCCTCACTGGGCATTACAGCCACAGCATGGGGCTCATGTCCTCTATGGGACTGCATTTAATTTTTAAATCAGAGATGCTTTACGAGATGCACTTTGGTGAAAGTGGTGAAAAACGTGACTGTTTTCAAAGCAGTTATTTGGCATGTAAAACTGTTCCACTGCCATATTTATTTATGTGTTTGTTTATATCCCACTTATTTTTACAAGTAACTCAAACATGTCCAACACACCCCACTCCTCCTAAATGTCTATGGAGATTCTGAGTCATCCAGGTCATGGTTATCCCAAAGGTGTTTTTTCAAAGGCAACTGGACTTTCTTGGATCAGACCCATGGATCAGCTCTCTCTCCACATTTTCCAACTTTTCAGTTTATGCTCTAGCTCAGGAGTGACAAACTGGTGTCCTGCAGGCCAGGTGCATCATGCACAGACCACGCCCATTCCATGAATGGGAACAATATCACGAAATGTCATGTGACGGCAAGGTGACGCGGTGAGTTTGACATCCGTGCTCTAGATGATGTCTAGCCGCCATTTTTTTGATGGTCTTGTAAGCTACCTGTCCATATATAATAAAAATAATTTGCAATGATTTGCAATTATTTTTAACTATAATTGGATAATCCCACTCACCTATCTATTTCAATAGGCGATATCCCTCAATGCAGAGGTGGGTTCTAAGTCTTCTTATGCACATGCGCAGGGCTTTAAAAAAAGCTTCTGTGCATGCGCAGAAGCAAAATCCAAGATGGTGGCACCTATGGCCACACCAAAAGAACTGGCTCAGGGGCGTGGCAGACCCAGATTGCTAATGGTTCTACCGAACTGTGTTGGTAAGTTACTAATGGTTCAGTAGAACCGGACCAAACCTTTAGGAACCCACCTCTGCCTCCATGCTTAGTGACATTTTGAACAACCCTTGCACATAAAACAGTTTTTGTGTGTCCCTCTCCTTTTTTTTCTTAGACAGGTGTTAAAAAGGTCGAAATAAACTGTCAACAACTTTTTTTTAAATTCAATACATGAAAGCCATTGCCTTCCCACTGTGAGCTGCATTGCAGGTTACAAATAGATTTACTGTTAATATGGTCTCTAACTTTTTCCCATAATGAGTCAATAAATAATCATGGTAATGAGTGGTTTAATTGAAAAAGCTATCTCAATCGATTCTAATTCTGTAAGCAGTATCTAGTTTGGAGTGAGAGCAGAAATGAACTGCCAGTATTTCCTGTGGCTGTTTTATAGTCCTCTGATTTTGCTTTTCATTTCATTTTATTTTAATGTTTGTTTTATTTTAGGACCTCAATTTTACCAAAGCAAACTGTTATCGGCTAAACAAAACCATGGGACCATCTAGGACAAAATATCCTCGATAACTTCAGAGTTCTTGGGTACAAAGAAAAGCCCTAACAGCCTTTAAAAATAAAGATTCCTGTGAGTTAAGTTCCCACTATCCCAAGGTAGACAGAGTAGTTGAAATTTTTTTTTTCTGCACTTACTGATGCTTGCAGGTAAACCGTGATGAATTTATGTAGGAAGCTCTTTTGAATTTTTTTCCCTTCAGGCCTACCAAACTCAAAGCTAGCCTAATTTTGTAAAATGAGGGAGTGAGCTACATTCATGTGTTCAAGATATAATTTTCTCTGTACAAATCCAGTTACAAGGTGCGTTAAGACTCTTTAGGAGTTCGGAAATAAATTCAGAAAAATAGATTCCGAGGGTGCAGGGATACAAATATATCATCTCTCTGCAATACTTTAAAGCAGCTGTATGTATCTCCAGGATTGCTCAGCTGCCCTCTGTCTTTCTCATCTAGCCATTTTCTCCCACTCTGACTAACCAGATATCCTTAAGTGGACAATATGAATAGAGCTCCCTTCTGATTTCCAGAAAATGGTACTAAGAGATGTTTTATCTCCAGCGCTGGAGATACCCAGGTAGCTTTAATGATTGGCTAGCTTTCCTGGATTGTGGAATCTCCTTTCTGGGATTCCCAAGTTGGTTTGGTGCCTTTTTTTTTTATTTGACCCTGATGACTGACAAAGCTTGTCTTTGCACTTTTTTGGGGAAGATTTTCAGAAGTGGCTTGCCACTGCCTTCTCCTTAAACCTGACTTGCCCAAGGTCACTCTTCTGAAAACTCAGGTGTAAGATAGGACTAAAATTCATAAATCCCACTCCTGTACCCATGCTATAAAGCAGGCTGGTTTTCATCACTACATTACTGGTGGTGAAATCCACATTTCAACCCTTTGTGGTGTAAAGAAATCTTCCTTTAAGTCTGTCCTGAATTTCCCCTGACACAGCTCGACAAATGGTCCTGAAACAATTTTTTTCTTAAGTAAAATGCTCTTAACTTAAAGTTTAGTTAGTTTCTTAACTAAAACTAAAATATTACCTTAGTTTTCTTTCAAAGGAAAATTATTCTGACTTCTTTATCATTTAGTTTGTCATTTTCCTCCCCTTCTCGAGATCAATAAAAATTTGAATGGTTTTTTTGAAAATGTTTTTTAAGTTACCAGAAGTGTTCAAAACATTGCAATTTAGTTGCATTGTGCATTTATCCTTTTCCTAACTATATTCCAGTAATTATTGCTGTCTGCCACATATCAATTCAGGTCATTTATCTTCCTAAGCTCAAAATTGTCTAGAGACAGTCCTCACTTACCAACTGCCTGTTTAGCAATGCTTCAAAGTTACAACAGTTGAAAAAAATCCGTTTGGGGCTCAATCTTCGCATTTACAACCCTTACACTGTCCTACAGTCATGTGATTGCCATTCACAAATTTCATAACCAGCTTACAACAAGTAGAATTAATAGAGAATGCAGAAGTGACATTGTAATTTGTAACATTAACATTGTGACATTGTAATGTCACTTCTCACTCAACAACCAGGGTGATTCACTTAATGAATCATATTTCATTCAGCCTTGCTTTAGTTTCATAGATATTTAAAAGAAACTTGGAACTGTGCAAGGGTGCAGGGATTATCAACAAAGTTTATTGTCTTTCTTTGTTTTTTCTCTAATATTGGGGAGCTGTGTCAGGTTAACATCAGAGTGTTGTGGAGACAGCAGAAATTAAGGGGGTGAATTCATCTGCTTAATAAGCAAGACAAGTACAGGTAAAGCCAACTGTCCCACCATAGTTGTAGTACACAGGTGTCAAACTCGATCACATCACATAATGTATCGTGATGTATCCCAATGTTTTTTGTCTTTACGGAGCAGGGTTGCCGGAGGCCTGTGTGTGACGCATCCGGCCGGGAGCCACCAGTTTGACACCCTGTTGTAGTAGAACTAGTCCAAGGCTTACTTCACACACATCCTCATGGTTCTTCAACACCAAGGAAATATTTATTTCTCTTATACATCTTGGCAATTGGTACTTCATGATCATATATCTCCATTGTTCATGACCATTGTTTGGTATGCTTTATGAATTTTGATTTCAATAATGTAAAAGTAGTTTAATTTCATACTGAGAGAAAAATGGCATTAAATAAAGTTATTTAAAAAACAGAATATAAACTCAGTTACAGAGAAGCCAGAGAGCTTAATTGAATCCTTTTTTGGTTTTGTTGGAGCATCCTGATGCTTCCTGTCAGTTTATCTTTATGTTAATTAGTGGAAAAGAACTAGGATCCTTTGATGTTCTCCCTGAGGCACCACAATGTCTTCAACCAGCCCTGCCAAGCCACATAAACATCTCACTTAAAATAGTTGAACAATCATGTTTTCAGCTTTCTTTGACATTTGGCTTCATGATGTGCTGCATAAATCTTTAGGGCAAATGGTGGCAAGAAGTAATGAAACAAAATCTTCCATGGAGTGAATAGCTTCCGGTTGAAGGCCTTTTAGCTGTTATCTAAGGTTGTGATCTTTGTCCAATTAATCATGTTTCAATTTAGGTTCTAGACTGCCAATCTCCTCATCATGGAATTTTTCCATGATTTTTCTAGGAGTTGATAGATAAGTACAGGATGTTACATATGTTGTATGAAACACTGTGGAACAGTGTGTTCTCCTATTTTGTGATTCACAATGGCATCTGTTCAAATAAACACAAATTAAGACGCTATGGATGCTATGGATTGATGGCTCTTATCCCACTATCCACTGCCTCTGAGATGTATAAATGTATGCAGTCAAACACAAATTCACGACAAAGGGCTATTTGTCTGTTATGCACTTTAGTCATGGGAAGATAACCAATCCAGGAGTTGCTAAATTCATTTATTGGCTGAGTCTGGTACTTTGTAATTTTTTAATCTACAGTATAAGGCAGTCAATAGATAGAAAAGGAACCAAAAGGAGGCAAAAATTAATTTCCCCTTTTTATAGCAATAGCACTTAGAGTTATATACCATACCATCATGCTTTACAGCATGCTTTGAGTGGTTTACAGAGTCAGCATATTTCTCCCAACAATCTGGATCCTCATTTTACTAACCTTGAAAGGATGAAAGACTGCGTCAACCTTGAGCCCGTCAGAATCGAACTCCAGGCTGTGGGCAGAGTTAGTCTGCAATACTGCATTCTAATCGCTGCACCACCAGGGTTCACTGCTGCATCCATTCTACTTATATATATGTAAGTAGAATATATATCTATATCTATAATCTATCTATACACATAAACACACACACGCACACATGCGCGCACACGCACACACACATATACGGTATATATATATATAGTGTGTGTGTGTGTAATACATAGAATGTATTCTATGATGCATTTTACCTGCTGCATTCAGTCTGCTAAGAGTGATAGGCACTGAGTTTTCTATTGTTTTCCTAGCGCAAATGACTATAGTCAACTGGCCAATCTGCACAAGCTCTCACTTTTCTATGAACTGTCCAGAGTGCTGAATATCTCTAATATTTGAATATCTCTCATCATTCTTGAGCTTCTGTACTGAGTCCTAACGTGACACACTGTTACTCCTACTTCATTATAAACCACTACTGGGCTTCTTTTTTTGTGTAATTACCTTTTGCAATCATCTGAAAGTCAATGGGGAAGCCAGATTCACTTAACAACCATGTTGCTAACTTAACAACTGCAGTGATTCACTTAACAACTGTTGCAAGAAAAGTCATAAAATGGGACACATGTCTCACTTAGCAACAGATATTTTGGACTCAATTGTGGTTATAAGTTGAAGACTATCAATATGTGAAAGGCAAGGCATATCCCACCACTGATGCAGGACTACTGAATAGAAAAATGACCTTAGGAGATACCAATGGAGGGAAGACCTTCCTCTTGGTTGTTGCCAATATGAAGAGGCCCTATCACTCTTCTGGGAGAAAAATCAGACTACAGCGTGTGTTAATTTATTAGCTTTTTAAAATGCAGTTTCTGTGTAGGATTTAATGCAGTCTTCTGCCTTTTTAATAGATAAATTAATGTAAATTGTTATACCAATATAATATGCAGGCTGAAGTCTAAAGTAGGAAAACAACAAATTCCAGAAATGGAACAAATGAAAGCAAAAATAGAGTTTGTGGTCATTAGCTCAGATAATACAAATTAATCTGCAACAAACTGATTTTTTCATTTATCTTCATTTGAAAGAGCACTTCAAATGGATAACTAAAAGAAAATAGACAAGATTATCCAGCAAGTATTCTATCATGATGATCTGTTGTGTTCTTTTTTGCCAAAGCGGTTGCAAGATCCATGCACTTTCTTTCCAGTTTAACCAAAAACCAAATGTGAGTGTAATAGCATTTCTACCAAGTATTTAATCTGAGACATTTGTATTTTTATTATACTTACCATACCTGTCACTATGATTATGTACACTGTGTAAATTACTGGGCTTGTTGCCACCATTGAGTTAATAGCCAAAAGATAAGAAAAGAGTCACTTTGCTTGCTTGCTTGCTTGCTTGCTTGCTTGCTTGCTTGCTTGCTTGCTTGCTTGCTTGCTTGCTTGCTTATTTATCTATTTATTTTTTATGTATTTATTTTGTCAAGCATATATAAGATTACAGAAATACATAAAATGTATAAACATGGTTATGAATACATGATATGGTTACAATTACATTGGGATATCAGGACAGGGATGGTAGGCACATTGGTACACTTATGCACGCCCCTTACAAACCTCTTAGGAATGGGGTGAGGTCAACAGTAGACAGTTGAAGGTTAAAATTTTGCAGGGTTGGGAAAGAAACCACGGAGTCAGATAATGCATTCCAGGCATTGATCACTCTGTTGGTGAAGTCATATTTTCTGCAATCGACTTTGGAGCAATTTACATTAAGTTTGTATCTATTGTTGTGATTGAAGTTGAATTAATAATTAATAATAATTAATAGCTGTTCTGGAGATTTGAAGTAAGACAGCCCAGGAATTGAAGATGTACAATACTGAACAGCAGCAATTCTATCTGTCTCCTTGTTCTCTGGATTTATGCTGTTCTCTAGAAGTTAAATCTTCTGGACAAAAGGTGATTCATAGTGTTCTAGTGGGACTAGCCTATGTGAGAACAATATTAAGCATTCTCAAAGATCCTAGGACAACACTATAAGAACATCCTTTCTGTAAGCCTGACTTTCAGTACCTACATGCCTTATGCCACTTCAAAAATGCTTGCGTTTTTCCCCCATAATCAATCTTCAGAGAAGTTGGCTTTCCATGTTAATAAAAATATCTCCCTGTAACAGAGGTAAGAAATATTTTGTTATCAAAGATCACATCTGAACTTTGGATAGTATGTCAATGTTTTGCCAAGGGTCAGGGCAGTGATCACATGCCCAGGCAATTGTTAATTTTGGAACAGAGACAATAAGCACACCAGTGTATAAAAGGAATGTTAAACATTATTAACTCAAGGAACATAAAAACATAACATAAGCATGCATACTAAGCAAGATGATACCCAGATCTCTTACAAGAGTTCCTTAATAACAACAGAGATATTCCAAGGTGGCCAATTTCCACAATACCCAGCCCTAGGTACTGTGCATTGTATAGCAATCACCCTAAGGTTTTATCAAAACTGGCACCATGATTTCATGGTCCTGCTATGGTCAGGAGACTGCAAAACTTGACCTTGACTGGTTGGCACATCACTCTATCTCACTTTGAGGTGAAAATTGAAAGTCTAAGAATTTCAGAGTGAGAAAAGCTTTGAAGCTACGTGAAAACACACACACATACACACAGAGAGAGTTTCTTTGTTCAGTAAACAAGAATTTTAAAAAACCAAGCAGGCTAGGTCAGAATAAGCTCTAAACTTCTAGATTTTTCTGAATATGAAGGAGAAATCAAAATATGTCACAAATTCCTTGAAATGACAATGGTCTTCTGCATTGCCACTACAAGCTTCTTTTCGGGTTCATGTAGAAACCTGGAAAAAGCCAGGCTGAAACATGAATAGCAAGGAGTTGTGCTCCTTTAAGGTGTAAAGCACATCTGTGACACTCAGAAATTTTGGATAGAGCAGTGTAGAAATAGTAGTAAGTAAACAAATAAACATCATAGTGTTCTGTCTATATCCGTATAGCTATCTTGGCAACAATATGGCAGTAGTTTGCCAGTGCCTTCTTCCAGAATATAAGAGAGAGGAGAAAGGAAAGAAGAGAGGGGGGGGGAAAGAGA
>JANHFT010002782.1:39086-56535 GCA_032467955.1 Pseudoxenodon macrops | reverse complement strand
GCCAAGATACTCTCAATCTTACATGGGAAAAGACCCGAATATGCCAAGACTTGCATACCTATACCTGTGAAAACCTATGAAAATATACATACATACATACATACATACATACATACATACATATCTGAAGCCTGGGAAGGGCAAAAATGGCCTCCCCCCCGCCCTCTGGAAGGCAGAAAATCAGTTGGCCAGCACGTGCATGTGCGCTGGAGCTGACATAGGGCAACACCTCGTGTGCCCTCAGCTATGGCTCTGCGTGCCACCTGTGGCATGCGTGCCATAGGTTTGGCATCATGGTCCTAGAGAAAAATGTTCAATTCCAATTTAAACTGAGCTAGCCATTCCAATCTAAACTGATTATATATATATAAATAATCAGTTTAGATTGGATATATATATATATATATACACACACATACACATACATACACCAGTATATATTTGTCTATATTTCCTTCTTTTCCTTTCATTTTCTTTCTTGCACTTTCAGTTTTTTCTTCTCAGAAGTTTTGCTTTTTTCAAATCTTTTTTAATTTGTACTTTTTTGAGAATCAATACAATACACACACATGAAACATATTCAATAAGCATTGCTAAAGATAATGAGAATTATAAGACAATGAAAATGAGATAACAAATTCTACAATTCCCTATGCCCTCGGGATTTTTAAGTATTATGGCCTTCATTGTCCAAGAGTTCCTAAGGGTCATCTGCTACTATTGATGTTGCAAGTCAAAGTGACTGAAATGTTACTTGGCTCCACTGCGTCAAAAAATACCTCAACTTGAAGTCTCATCTATAAAATTACCAAATAGTTTTTAAATAATATGATTTTCCTCAGCCTCTCACAAGCCCCTCAAATATAGCCATCTCTTGATCAGTGGAATAACAGAATGTGGTTTCCAGTCAGACTGTGACCAGATGGCAACCAGGACTAAACCAAGATATTTTACTGTCCAAGCTAAAACAATGACATCTTCTCACCACGCTTGATTTCGAATATTCCAAACTAACTTAATTGGCAATTGCATCTTATTTTAGCATTGCAGATGGAACAGTTGTCCTCCACTGAGGAAATTGGCTGGCAAGTCACTGGATCATAAACAACTCTCCTAATTCCTCAGCACTACGGAGGAACTATTCACTTCTCCTTACCTGAGGCACAGCTGCTTGGATCCCAAGAGCACAGTGCATGGACAACGTATATCAGAAAGTGTGTCATGGATGATTGTCATATACCTGTTTGAACCATGAAAGACCTTTCCCAACATCTTTTTGATCCATTAAAAAAAAATAAGCAAGATGACTTTTGACAATTTTCAGCTATTTAATGCAATTTTTGCTGACTAAACAACAGAAATTAATTTTCTTCCATTTTAACCTTATGAATGGAAACAAATGACGCTAACAGAAAAGTAAGAGAGACAGCACATATACATTTCCCTGATTTGATCTCCAGACTTGTGCCTATGTAACTTTTATAATTCAAATCGCAGTCATTCTATGGCATTCTAGGAGTTCTAGACACAGCACATTTGGAGGATTCCAACTGGCAAAGGTTATATAAGAAAACCAGGCACTGCCAAGATCTTACTAGAAAGAGAGATACTGGTGACTTTAACTAGCACAAACATGGTCTGAAGTAAATAACACATAAAAACCCCAAACATATACGATTGAAAAGAACTGATTCTCCATAGTAATTCATGCCCCAAACATACCAGTTTCTAAAAATGTTTCAAATAATTGCCCACAACCATGGTTATTTTAAAGATAAATACTTTTCTCATACAGTCTGTTTTGTCTGGCAACTTCATGTGCTTGGTGCTCTCTGAGCTTGGTTGTTTTCTTGCAGATGTTTCATCACCCAAGCTAGATAACATCATCAATGCACTGCATCATCGGTGAGCACTGCTGATGTTACCTAGTCTTTGGACAATGAAATGTCTGCACCAAAGACAACTCATATCAACCCTTAGCTACAAATATTCTCCTTTATTGGTACGTTTCTTGTGTATTTCGGCCACCTCTGATTCTATCATCACTTCAAAATCAGTCAGCAAAAGTAGTTAACTACAGTAGTAATTTGCCACCTTCCAATGTATTCTTTTGGTTGCATAACATGTAAGTTGTGTTTTCACTCAGCTGTACCTCTGCATAGCTTTCTATCATCTTTAAAGCTCTTCCCATATCCTTGCTTGCATTTACAGTGGTAATCCCCTTCAGTGTTAATGCAGCTCCCTTTGGGACCACAGATGGAAACATTTCTCTTGCACTCATCAATGTCTGCAAGAAGAAAGTAGGGCTAAATGAAACATGGCAAAATGCCACAACCGATTATGCCAGTAACTTCCAAACTAGGCATTCCCCAGAGGAGAATGGACTTAGGCTCTCGGAATTCCCCCTGCACCATGGCCATTTAGAATTATAGGAGCTGAGTCCACATAAACTGGAGAAGGCCCAGATTGGGAAAGCTGTGTTGTAGCAAAGAAGAAACTGCAAAAGGCCATGCCATTTCCCATGCAAACTCTGCAAAGCAACATGCTGTAACATATGTGCTTGGGACAAAAACTCTGAAGTGGTAAACTGCATGGGCATTGTGGCTGGGGCACCATATCTCAACCACAACAATATATGAGCACATAATAGATACAAACTTATGGTAAACTCTCCAAACTTGATTGCAGAAAATACAACTTCAGTAACAGAATTATCAATGCCTGGAATGTACTACCTGACTCTGTGGTTTCTTGCCCAAACCCCCAAAACTTTAACCTTAGACTGTCTACTGTCGACCTCACCCCATTCCTAAGAGGTCTTTAAGGGGCGTGCATAAGCGCACCAGTGTGTCTACCTGTCCTAATGTTTCCTTTTATTCATATCCATTTAATGTATTCATAAACATGTTTATACTTGTATCTGTTTTCTAATACATGCTTGAGGAAAATAAATAAATAAAATAGAAGGTCACAAAAAATGATCATATGACTTTGGGACACAACAATGGTCATAAATAGGAACCAGTTGCCACATGATCACGGGGATGCTGCAAAGGTTGTAATTGTAAAAAATGGTCATAAGTCACTTTTTTCAATGCTGTTGTAACTTTGAAGTCACTAAATGACTACCTGTATTACTAATCAGTATGCTATGATAAATATCACTTACAAGTTTATTCTTTGTAATAAATTAGCATTCCTCTTTTTTACTACGTTATACCAAATGTAGTAAAATGTAGTTCACTAAAATCGTCTCAAAGCAGCCAATATAAAATAATAACGTCTCCTTAAGTTAATTAACAAAATATATGGACTGATTCAAATAAGAGTAGTAATCAAATTATTGTTCAGAAGATATATTTTAAATTGCTTGTGGTGTGTCAAATAGAAGCAGCAAACATAAAGAAAGCATTTTACAGTTATAGCACATTGGACAAGATGGCTTTTCAAGTTGTGGAGGTAGATAGCAAGGACATTGTCAATCAAAGAAGATGGCCTCAGAGTTTGGGAAGGCTCTGAAATAGGAGTATGTTCTGTCCAACCTATTATTACATTACTCATCACCACAGGTCAATGTTTACATAATTAACATGGAGGAAAAGCAAAACAGCATAAGGAGCTGGACCTGAAGAAACCATTTAGGTTATAAACTGATCCTCGGGTCCACGTTTTTGCCACATTCTTCACAAACTAATTACAGAAGAATTTTAAGCAGTCTTCAAACAATATTAAGCAGTGAGCCAAACAATCATTGAAATCACACAAAGCAAAACTTTGTGGGGTGGTAATACCATGAGTTACACTGGTTGTTTAAACATAAACATACTATATGTGACCAAAAAGTGAGTTTGCCAGGAACATTAGCGTTTGTATCTATATGCACATACACATTCTTATTTATAAAACTTTTAAATCTGAAACCTCTACATGAAGTCTGAAGTGTTAACATTCACTGAAAGCAACACTGTCTTTATCACAAAGGTCTATTCTCCCAAATCTGTTTTCGGTTATCGTTTTCTTAGATCGATGTATACTATAAATCCTCCATTAAATTTTGGTCTGAAATCAGAAACTGATGAATTGCAAATGAAAAATAGTTTATTGTTGAAATACAGGGTTGGATCCTAGTTTTCGTAAAGGTTGTTATATTTTGCATCTGAATTTCCCTTAAGTTTTATACTGACCTTCATAGCTTGCTCAAGTTTAGCAGAAAGACTCGCCACGGCCTTTTGGGAGCGTTCGTATTCTTCTCGCTGACGCTTCAGAATGGGTGCCTTGGCTTCCACTTCCTGCACTATTTCATCCAAATATTTATTGATCCTCTTATTCTCTAATTTTTCCAACAGCAGCTGATCCTGGGCTTCTACGTAGGCATTGTAAAGCTGTGGTGAACAAATAAAAATAGTTAATAATCCTGTCCAAGTTTTTATCAAAAAAAAAAGAACTTTTCAATGTATCATTCAGTTATGTTTAAGCAGCTTAACCATCCTATATATTTTTCAGACTATAAGAAGCACGGAGTATAGAGTCACCAAGATTTCGAAGAGGCAAGCAAGAAAAAAAAAATTGGCCTCCCCGGCCCCCAGGAGCACTCTGCAGGCTTTCCAAAGCCTCTGCGCGCCCCATTATTGCGAAAAACGGGCCTGTTTTTGGCAAAAATGGGGCGCCTGGGGCGTAGTTTCAGGAAGCCAAAAATGGCTGTATTTGGTGTATAAGACCGAAGGTGTATTTCCACCTTCTTTTGGGAGGGTGGGGTGTCTCATACTCCGTACGATAATCAATCTGGACTTGTTAGCCTCCCTAACAGCCTATACACAGAGAGAAAGAATCTAAAACAGTAACAAATAATTTGTCCACAATGAATTAAAGTACTTCTGTAAATTATAATCCACTTTTAAATATTAGTAAGAAACACATTTCTTATTAAATACATTTATATATATTTTCTCCCTTTTTCTATGTGGATTATTTGGCCAGGGATATCATAAGGATAATCCCAAATACTACTTATTGACATTGAAAAGAAATTTCTGTTTAAACATTTATTCTTGTCAATGTTGTTACCATCTAATACATGAACTTGTAAAGAGTACAAATATCATTCATTTAATTCCTACCTCAGTTAATTTCATACCAGGCTTGACCACTTTTGCAACAGCAGCAGCTGTAGGCGACATAGCTGCCAGCTCATCCTCTGAAAGTATGGCGCCTGGAAAAGATTAAGGTCACAGCACATTTTTAAAAGGTGATCATTTATGTAATAAGCAATTGAATTAACCAATTTTCCTCTCAACATATTTTTAGCATATTAACTGTGCTCAGATAACACAAACAACACAAGTTGCATAGAATGAGCCTAATCCTTTTTCTATCCAATGTGCCACTGAAAAGATTTCCGAACCTTCTGTATGTTCATTCCAAATGCTGGTTAGGTTTTAATGAAGATTCATTTAAGAAAATTTTAAAGTTGAATATCAAAAAGGTTGACCATGACTGACATTAACTAGAAGCTCTTGGGCAACACGATATTACAAGCTATATTAACCAAAAGCTTTTGAACTTCTTCTGGCTGCACAATAGAAGTTGGAAAGAAGAGCGCCTATGTCCAGAAAGAAGTCAAGGGCACCTCATGAAACAATCCTAAACTATAGTTTGAATGAAGACATTTAGGAAACTGCAGATTCCACTTATTAGAACTACTGTATTCCACAATCTTGATTCAAAGAAGAAAGAGTGATATTGCATTTGATTTAAGGAGGTATGTCTGTACTCATGGTACAGTCCAAATCATCTCTTGCCCTTGAAATCCAGATATTTGCATAACCTTACTCAGAGGTCAGGCTCACTTGCATTGTTTCAATTAATATACCGTATTTTTATGAGTATAAGACGCACCTTTTATCCCCCTAATTGGGGCTGATAATTTGGGTGCGTCTTATACTCCGAATGTAGCTTTTTTTTCAGACCTAATGAGGTCAGTGAAGAGTGAAGCAATCTTTGCAGCCTTTCATTGCTACTCCCTCTGAAGAACCTTTTTTTTCTCCAGGTGCTAATGATCTTGGTCTTTGCATGCTTTGTTGATTGGTTCTATCAGTTGTGCTTTAGAACCTTTTTTTTTTCAGACCTAACCAGGTGCCAACAATCTTCCTGGCTTTGCATGCTGTTGATTGGTTCTCTCTATCAGCTGTGCTTTAGAAACTTTTTTCCCCAGTCCTAATCAGGGGATAAAATAATGTGTTGAAGCTGACCAGACTAAGGACTGCTAGCCAGATGAATACCTGGTAGGCAGATTTTTCCCCTATTTCCCTCCCCAAAAACTCAGGTGCGTCTTATACTCAGGTGCGTCTTACTCCGAAAAATGCGGTAAGTCATGGGGAGACACTATCTTAGAATGAGAAGCAAATGCAGGAAACAATTTTTAAAATCTGCAATGTTTCCCATCTATAATACAAATGGAGGATGTACAGCCCAGGTCCATATGGTCTACCAAATTCTCTTGGTGCACCTTCCTCTGGCCATGATTTATAAAATGCTGACAGCATTGGGTCTTGCCATTTTAAAATTTAAAACAGATGGCTACATGCCAACAGTATGGTACAGTATGTCAAACTCACAAAACTCTTCTGCAAACAAGATACCATTATATATAATGTGGTTTTACCCCTCCCCAAAACATTAAATGCTAACCTTGGTTCCAAAAGCTTATCATCTTTGCAAATAGAGGAGAGGAAAAGGAAAGATGAGAAATTAGATAAAGGAATGGATAATAAAGACTGCACTGCAGCATCTAAGGTAGGTTTTAAGTAAAGCTTCATCAACTTTCTTGCTAGATTTCTGAATCAGACCCTGTGTAATTCTATATAGCTCAATCTCATAAAAGAGATGACGTAAAAATCTCCATCTAAATGCCATTTGAGTCACTTAGTAGTTTAAAAAGCAATTAGATGGCAGTGAACTTAGTAAATCCTATCGGATGCACCCTCTTCCATCAACCAATTGCCCTCTGCAGGCAATCTTAGTGTAGAAAGGAAGAAAAGAAAAATGCAATGTTCTCAGCTGTATTGAAGTGTTTCTCATTAGAAATAATTTAATTTTGAGATGCTCCAATTATATAAAGTAAACCTGTAGTAATTTCTTGTGGTAAGAACCATATGATAAATAAAAGTAAAATCTCATTCAAGTCAGGAGTGATTCTTAGTGATATCCAAGAAATAGGTATTTCCATGTAAGGTTTCTGTGTGTGTTAGAAGAAATTTCTTTTGGTCCATTTTCTGAGCCAGAAATAAACACTCTCTGGAAAACCTGCTTGAGGTGGAGGATGGTTTATTTGACAGTGTAGAGCATTGTACAGCTCTCAAATGTGGCCACGAATTCAACAGGAGAATCAATAATATTGATACAGAAATTGGTCTTTTATTAGTTTTGGGGACATGCTTGCAGATGTGTCACTGGCAGGGAGAAATGCAGCTCTTTCACCTTGCAAGACATGCTAATTCTTCACCCTTTCTGTGTTGAGGGGTTACCATTTTGATTGACAGGTTCCAGCTCTGGGGTTTGGGTTGTTAAAGCATTTTCCTGTCTTGTGGGGATTCGTTATTTATGATTGAGTTAAATTGGGGTTTACTGATTCCCTGATGGGAAATGCTTTGTAACATTCAGCTCATGTTTTAATATAGCCACTAGGGCAGGGGTGTCAAACTCCCAGCCCATGGGCCGAATGCGTCACGTGCTGGCCACGCCCATGCCCAGTTTAATGAAGGGGGGAAAGTTCCAATGCATCACGTGATTCCACCATGACAATGTGAGTTTGACACCTCTGCACTAGGGCTTAAGTGGTTTTTGTTTGGTCATCTGGCACTATGTATTAAAGCAAAGACTCCTTGGATAATCCCATCCTGGCCTTTTTTCTGCTATAGAATAGTAATTTAGTGGCTCCACAAACCACTACTTGTCTTCTGGTGATTCCTCCAACCATGATGTGTGAGAGAAATAGGGCTCTCATGCTCTAGGTTATTTTCTGGTGACTGGAAGGTTAAAACAATTTTAAAAGGAAGCATTTGGTATGTTTTAATGGAATTTCCTGGCTTTGTATCTTAGAGACCTTTGGCTACGGGATTCCTTCCCTCACAGTAGCAGAGTGTTGCAGGAGACAGAAAAACCAAACAAGAAAAAACTATATGAACTGAAAATATGAAAGGTTATTTTAGGTTTTTTTTTCAAAATGCATACTTTTTTGAGAAATTAATGCCATCTCATATGCAAGAATGCTGCATTCACAACAATAATTATTTACCAAATTATAATTAGAAGGAAACAGAGATCATGAGAGAAAAGAGAGTACACATCATCACACAGTTGTGCAATAGTAGATCTACACATATCCTGGATGGTATTATTCTATTGGCAGGTACAAAACACCTATGCAATAGCTGAAGCTTGTTCAGTAGAATTCAAACTTAGCTTAACCATTACAACTGGGAAAATAATTACAACATATATTAATCAGTAGCACAGGGAAAATTAAAACTAATTTAATCTAGTCATAATTTTAATTACATAACGGCTGAGAACTCCTTTTTGTAGCCACTCATTGAAATTCATTTAGCATTAGGTCCCTGATTATGTTTTGTCCTACTTCCTAACTACTATGTCTTTTCTGTCCAGAGGTATCTCAAGTCATATCACATTAGTAAATGTACTGCTAAAACTGCACTTCTTGAATTTTCCTGCTGCTTGGCCCCATTCTTTCTCATCCACCCATAACTAAATATACAGGCTATTTTTTAATATACAGTGTCCTACATTTCAGCAAGCCTTTTTATACATTCATTTGAAAAAGGATGTATTAAAAAAATTATATAACCTCACTGTAAAAATGCAGAAACATCTACTGTCCTTATTCCACAACAAATACTGTCATGGTAGTAACTTCAAAAAGGAAATGTTTCAGGAGTCTGTTGGGGGAACAGAATGGGGAAAATCATCACCCATCTGTATTCCCTGATATGCTCTACAGATTGAAGATATTTATTTTTCTCCACTGGGAGTTGGAAATCAAAAGCATATCACAATCTTTTGTCTTGCTGGATTTCGAGCACTCATGGAAAAGGAAGTGCAAATCATAAGTCTTTATGGGAAGGAAATTCCATCTAATGTTTGTGCCAGTATTTCAAGTACTTTCTCTTCCTTCCATTCTTTCACTTTCTCTCTCTTGTTGATATTGATTTTATTTCATTTTTATCCAGATGGTGGTGTCACTTGGAGGAGAGATTCCAAATATGACCTCAAATGAAGATGAAACAATGGACAAATGCATTAAAAAAGAAAATCACAGTTCACCCAGAAAATTTCCCAGAACATTGGAGCAAAATTCAACAGGGTAATATTAAACTGTGACAAATGTCAATCTTTGCATCTGGATAGAAAAAGTCAGGTTTGCAGACACAGAACTGAGGACATTACCTTGATTTGGAAACTGTGCATTTGAGAAGGATTTAGGAGTATTAATCAATATAAGTGGTGGATACACTACAGCACTACAGCAGCACTACAGCAGCTAAGAAGCAATATCTAATGATCATAGGAGATAACAATTCTGTTGTATTGTGCTTGTTAGACCACACTGAAATATACTGCCCAATTATGGCTTGAAAAGGAACATGGAGAAGTTGAAGTGAATTTAGAAAGAGAACTGAGATTATAAGGACTCTGGAAGTCAAGCCTTATGAGAAGAACTGATAAGGAATTAGGCTTATTTTGTAGTAAAAGGGAAAATAACAAAAGTTATACTAGCAGTCCACATATCTACAAAGTTGCCACATGAGAGCAAATCTGTCTTATGTTAAACCTGAGAGCAGGACAAGGAACTGTGACTGAAATTAAGAGAAAGGAGATTCAAGCTAACTGTTAGGAGAAATCATCTGTAGAAATTCCTATCAACCAGTACAGCAATCTGCTTCAGTGAGTAGACACGTACGTACACCTGAGAGGTGTTTTAGATGGGAGCTAGATGGTTACCTGTATATAGTGGTAAAGTGGACTAATAATTCACTGAGCAGGACTTGAATTAGACATGCAATGCTCTTTCTCACATATACATTTTACGTTTTTATGATCTGGGCAGACTGGTATGGGGCACAGGTATTTTTCAGATATCTGAAACTTCAGTTGCAAAGGACCAAAGGAGGAAGTGCACAGGACTAAAAAGATAAGAATAAATAGACTGAGTTTGTCTCTGAATTGAATCAAAAGCCACTTACTTTATTTCCGTATTAGAGAACTTTGTCTCATCTAATGAAGGGTAATTTCAGTTGGCACCAGAATTGTCCTTAAAATACCCCTTTCTGCCCTCTTGTTTCAATAGATATTGGGCAAAATGAAAGGTGACAATAAGGCACCTTGGCATCATCTGCAAGTTTACTTTACTGCAATCTTCGTATGAGGAACGGCTGATAAATAACAGTGGAAGAAAAGGTTTAATTGCCTCCTCAGATCAGCTCTGATCCCATTAAGCAGATGTGTTCCTGCAGGTGATGCATTTTGCATTTAAAACAATCTGCATGCTTGAGTGCCTGCTGAGTTCCCCTCTTTTGGAATTTATCACGGTAGCGGTAGAATAAGCAAGGGCACAGAACTTTAATAATCAGACATTTGCATAGCTCTGCTTGATTAATATTCAGGATTTTGTCAAAATAGCATGAAAGAATTCAATACTCACAGTTCATATATGCAATATTTCTAATGAGTTTCAAACCATTAGAAAGTATCTTCTGAGAATGAGGTTCAGTTGATCAAATATAAGTTGGTCCAATGTTTTATTCAAAACTAGATAATTCTCCCTGATAAAACCAATATGTATGATTTCTGCAACTTTAGGAACAAGGCGTATGCTAATTAATCCTTGCTGTCTTGAAGGCTCTTTAGGAAGAAATGCAGAATATACATTGAAATAATAATATATAAAGATTAAGGGGAAATTGCTATTTAACTTTATTAATTACTAGAAACCCCAAAGTTAAGTTGGTTTCAGCATTTAGTGGCTTGTTCTTTGACAATAATACGGAAGTAGATTGCCCTTGTCAACTTCAGGATTTTTCCAAGATATATTTATAGCCAATATTTGTCTGAAATTGTATATGGTTTCCTGCCTGGGGGGGTTGGTTCCTTCCAACTCTATCCCATCCCATCCTGTCCTATCCTACCCATTTTCTATCTAAGTACCAATCAAGCCTGACTCTGTTTAGTTGTTTCAAGAACAGTCAAGGTGAATTAGATGTTGCTTTCTGCTATGGATGAAATAATAATTAAAGCAATTGCAATTTGGTGTGTGTTTGTGTGTCTGCTACCCAATCCAGGTTAGAGCGCAAATAGTATACTAAATGAATCTGTCTGAAGCCCTCCTTGCTATAGCTGCCACTTGCCTTTGAGTAGAACTTGTAAGTCCAAAAAGAACATCAAATTGCTCATGTGTCCCAAAAGTAGAAATGTAATACTGGTCAGGATTTAAATGGATCATCTCCAGAATTGAGTGTCCAAATATCCACAGCCATTTGGTCTTGTTAGAACTGAGCTTGAATGTGTTCCTCCTCATCCAGACACTATACAGCCTCCAACACATAGGAAAAAGACTTCGACAAAATCTGGTCGACTCATGGTCAAGATATAAAACTGAATACTGATCTGAAACCAATAGAAGACCTTACCCAGAAGTCTCATGTGGATATTAAACAGGAGCAACAAGAGCATTGAACTCTGTGGGACCCTATAGAGCACTGATGACAAACCTATGGCACGCGTGCCACAGATGGCATGCGGAGCCATTTCTGAGGGCACGTGAGGCGCTGCCCTGTCAGCTCCAGTGCTCTTGCGCACGCTGGCCAGCTGATTTTCAGCCTTAATTTTCAGCCGTTTTTCACCCTCTGGAGGCTTCAGAATGCTTCCCTGAAGCCTCCGGTGGGTAAAAAACAGCCCAACAGGCAAATCAAAGTCACTTCCGGTTTGCCCATTGAGCCGTTTTTTACCCTCCGGAGCTTCAAGACGCTTCCCTGAAGCCTCATTTTGTTATGTTTACATTTACAAGCTTTATTTAAATAAGTGTTTAGTTACAGGTCTGAAAAATGTTATTCCAATTATTTTACAGATTTAAAAACAAAACAATGATAAGCATCTCTGTACAAGTAAAATGAGGTCTTGACTAGTATGAGCTTTTGAGATATGTTGATGTTAACTGGTCTGGCAACATATGAGAGAGAGCAAAAAGTCTTCCAAATAAAAATTCAGACAATTGCTTATTAGTTTTGAAGATAGATGCTAAAGGCATTTACTGTAACATTTCCAATTTAGTCTCAAGGTTTAAGAGCCAGCAGCCTAATAAGCTCTTGGGAGAAAAATGAATCATTTGACCCAATTTTATCAATTTCCAACAGGATCATCTGTGCAAGCTGATTAAATGAGTCCTATCAAAAAAATTAAGTGTTAAAACTGAAAACCTGCCACTTCATCGTTGTCAATGAACACATTCTGGAAAGATCAGTGCAAACATACTCAGAATGCATATGATATCCTATTCTGTTAGAGCTGAGCAAATTGAATCCAATGAGAGTTTAAAAGAAAAAGAAAAATTACTATTAATATAATCCTGCATAAGTTACTTGGAAATACATTCTATGGTGTTTAATAGAGCTTACTCTATTACAGGTAAGGGTGTGTAGAAATGAGCTGGAGCTGAGTGGGCTGTTCTGACTATTTAAAATTACCAGGATGCTATGAAATCTGTCATGTCTACTACTTTGTAAGTTGACAATGTGTGAAGCAAATTCAGCCACTACACTAGGTAAAGCAAAGGTTGGAATTGGAGTGCTGAATATTGGGATAAGGAGCTCTACGCAGATCTCACTAGTAATCCCTTCAAGAGTTTTCCTCTAAGATAATTAGGATAGGTCATCTCCAGTCAGCCAGAAATTCCTAATATACCTTAATTAGTCTAATGTGAATCCTTAGCCTTCTCTCTTCAGCCTACTCTAGAAAGAATACCAATTTTAATTAAAAAAACTTGTGAACATCTAAAAAAAAGGAAAACTATGCAACCATTGGTTTCACAACCACATTGTCTTCTACATGCAGAAGGTTTTAATAAGAAATTTCCTTTTAAAATCAATAAAGCTAAATATTTAGATATAAAACATGTAGTCCTGGGCCCACAAGTTGCTCACCTTTGCTTTCTGTTAACCATTTTAATATTTTGTTGGAAGGAGATGTCATGGCATTCCACCTGCCTCCCTCACCTGAACTCCTAATCAGTCCAATAAGAAAGCTGACAAGGAATAGGTTGGATGATATAGTAAGAGCTATAACAAGATCCATTTCAGCAGGAAATGGGGAGGGGGGACATAAGTCCAGTGTCTAGTTGAGTGAGGCATAATTCTGTTATTGTTACTAACTGGTAACCTTACTAGAATCTTTAAAGTGATTTTCTGTATTTTCTTAATTGAACTGTATAGGCATAAAGAATAGAAAAGAAAAGAAAATAGAAAATAGAAGAAAATAGAAGTGAAGTGAAGCTGGAAGGGACCTGGGAGGTCTTCTAGTTCAAACAGGAGAACTTATACCATTTCAGACTATCCAGTCTCTTCTTAAAAGCCTCTAGTGATGGTACACCCACTATTTCTGAAGGCAAGCTGTTTCACTGGTTAATTGTCCTCACTTTTAGCAAGTTTCTCCTTAATTCCAGATTGCTTCTCTCTTTGATTAGTTTCCAACCATTGATTCTTGTCCTGCCCTCTGGTGCTTTGGAGAATAATTTGATCCCCTCTAGATAAAGAGTGGTAGAATGCCATCAAAGGTCTTTTTTATTTAGGGAATAAAATATGGTTTGGCTGTTTCTCTGTTTCCTCTTCATTCTAGCTGAAGGACATGGCAAGCTGTGCTGATGGCCTTACACCACCACATGCATTAAGATGCCACTAACAATTCACAGACCAGCTGTTGCTCTTTTTCCTGCCAGACCCCCCACATCAGACACCAAACTGGCTCTAAAACAGGACTTTTTTTTCCAGACTGTAATAATTCATTTGAGTGGTAGGATTTGAGGGAGTATTCATGTCCCATTACAGGACAGCTGGTAGGAGTTTTATGTTCTTCTTGGATCCTTGCTATTAAGCGTTACGGGCAAGGAGTATTTCAATATTTATTAGTGTCAGCAACAAACAAGCCAAAAAGTATTGCCAGGCATTGGAGGACTGTCAGTGTGTTGGCTGCAATCAATTGCAAGGTATTAAATATTGAGTGTTAAAGATGTGGGACACTGCAATAATGGAAAAGTATGAACTTCACAAAGCTGAGATTTGCCAGAATTAATGCAACACTTCTTTGGCAAAATATTTTTTACTGATTTGGAAGATTCATGGTCATGTATATATCCATAACTGCATATGTGTTACTGGATAGGGAGCTAATCTGTTTAATCCCCATCTATCCTCTAGTAAAGGTATGAGGTATGATGTGTAGAGATAAACAGCTGTTTCAGCTTCAAGCTTTGAGATGACACAGTATATCACTACAGCCTCCTGGCCCTGGAAGATAGGGAAAAAAGTATGTATTTTGTAATTGAAGAACATCCTTGTCAAATATTGGTTATGAAGTATAACTGGTTAAGACTTGTGTGAATTGGGCTATCTATTAAGGTATAATATAGTTTATTGCTTGGCTATATAACACAGGTAGTCCATGATTTACTACTGTAAGTTGCTAAGTGAGACAGATGTTCCTAAGTGAGGCAGATGTTAAGTGAGTTTTGCTCCATTTTACAATTCTTTCTTGCCACAGTTGTTAAGTGAATCACTGCAGTTGTTAAGTTAGAAACAGGCTGTTAAGTGAGTCTGGCTTCCCTGACTTTGCTTGTCAGAAGGTCAAAAAAGTGATCACATGACTCTGGGACACTGCAACCATCATATGAGTGAGTTGCTAAGCATCTGAATTTTAATCACGTGACCATGGAGATGTTGCAATTGTGTGAAAAATGGTCATAGGTCAGTTTTTTCAATGCCATTGTAACTCTGACTGGTCACTAAATGAACTGCTGTAGGTCGAGGACCACCTGTATTATGTGAAGGAATAAAAGTATTCCTTTAATCTGGATTTAGCATTTAACAAACCACCTCACAGTCACAATTTCCAGATCTAATCTGCCTCACAAAGATATTGCTAAAGATCATATGATGTGATTTGAATTCTGAGGGGAAAAAGAAGGATGTGTTAAATTAATCATTTGTGACAAATAAATTCTGGAACTTAAAACATTATATGCCAGTGGGGTCATAATTACATATCTAATATACTGTATCTGTGTTTTCATTGGTTTAACCTGAGTCACATTTGCAACTACTACAACCTGATTGTTTTAACCGACTGTTTCAAATTGAGGAAAAAATGCATGTTGATACCAAGATAATTCATTATTAAGCATTCACTAAAATTGGTTTTGATTGGTTCAACTTTGAACACATCTACCCACAGCCAGCTTTTTCAGAACACATCCTAAGGAGGATGTATTTCGACAGCACTGGTGACATTATCAAATCATCTTTGCTCTCTAAAAGTTCTCTTAAGGTCTCTCAGACAGGCTGCAAGAAGGAGAAATGACATTCTATTGCCATCCTTTAGCCAAAAGCAATTAGTGACAGGAACTCTATTTTGTCTATCTTTAGTGATTCTGACATGAAAAAAGTCAGTTAAGGCCAAAACCAACCTCTGAGTAATTAGCTGTGTCTTCAGGATGATTTTTTGTATTGATCTCTGTGTTTTCTCTCCCTTTTTCTCTGCTGCCCCAGAGGGATTCGTGATCAACCATCCCAAACAATAAAGGGGAAGACGGTTTTTGGAAATAATGTAATACCCCATAGGCAGATTTCATATCATTCTTCTGCCAAAATCACATTTCTACTGTATGCTATTTTATTTTCTCTTGTTTGCAATGATATTACTTGTAATATTTCAAGTTGCTGGAGCTGGGAAGGATCAACAGTGTGACATAGTCCATCAACTTGACCAAAACCACTGTAAAAATAAAATGCATTATTTTAACAAAAATAAACAACAACATTCAGAGATGAAAGGCCTGGCAAGCCAATAATGTACTTCTTGATATATATTTTTTAATGCTACAAGTAAGCAAAATGCAGTTTAGAGATTTCTTTATAAAATATGCCCAACTTGAAACAAAATTAGAAGACACATGCGTATATTCTATGAGAGCTCCATCATAGTTCTTGCTGATGTAAGAAAAACAATTTAAACCTATGCACCTGTGGGTAAAACACAGCTAATCGACTTCAGCTTCTTTCTTATTATACACCAGAATATATCTTTAAAATCTTAGCTCTTTTATTAGTTTTTTTTAATGTAACTGTTATTTCATATGTTCAGATTTCAAATATTTATGATCTATTTCAGTGATGGCTAACTTTTTCCGGACCAAGTGCCCAAAGTGCGCATGTGCATGGCCAAATGCACACATGCATGTCCGCCCCCCCCAAAATGCAGTGCGGGTGCCTTCCCTGCACATGTGTCCTGCTCCCCGCATGCGCCCCTCCCCCGACATGCACACCCGTACACATCCCGCACATGCGCAGCAGAAACCCAAAGACCAGCTGGCCGGTGGGAGGCACGCGCACATGCACAGCATACACATGCCATAGGTTCGCCATAATGGATCTATTTTATTGTTTTATTAATAAACTGGCCTGAAAATATATGAGTAGAAAGTCAAACATTTAAATAAATGAAGGATTATGGCAATATTACTTTCCCTCATCACCAATTCTCCAGGGTATAGATATTTTTTTTAAATTCCTTCTCTGTGTGAGAAAGCTAAATTCATGTGATTTATCTTAGAATGAGCTATTCAAGATAGGGAATAGAGAAGCAACTTTAGAATTTATGAGAAAGTGAGGTACTGATCAAATTAATCTGTGACTATTTGGCTTGACTTTAAGATTTATTTATTTAGGGCATATTCAACAAATTGTAATTAAACTATGGGTTAGTGCAGAGACAAATAATTTTTCTGCAGCTGATACCTGAAACACTGGTTACTAGCCAAGAGTCTAGCTGAGAGTCAGAGAGGTTTCTTCCCTCCATTTTGTGTCTGGGGTCTAGCACAGTAAGAACATCCCTCTTATGATTTGTCCCCAACTTGCTGCTTACTTATCACATATTTTTGAACTGCCTATCTCCCTCAGAGAGGGAGTCTGGGTGGCATACAATAAATGTTACAACGTAAAAACAGTTTATACCAGAGGTGGGTTCTTACCGGTTCAGACCTGTTCTACTGAGTAGGTAGTAGGCCACTGGTGACATCACAGAGCCGGTTCTGCTCTGTGGGCACTGTCATCTTTTTTTTTTGGGGGGGGAAAAAAATGTTTTTTTTCCGGATTTTTTTTCTTCTGCACAT